>JACXGJ010002036.1:0-37583 GCA_016801105.1 Esox niger | reverse complement strand
GACTTCCAAGACTACCCCACTGCACCAGGACGACCTGAGAAACTCCAGGAGATTTATAAGACTCCAACTAAGACGTCCCACTGTTGCTCGGTGTGTGGAAGAGAGTGTCATAAGCTCTCTGTGCTTCAGATCCACATGAGAATCCATACAGGAGAGAAGCCGTACCCCTGCCCCAACTGTAGCAAGAAGTTTGCTCATCTGGGGGCCATGAGACGCCATCTCCTCACACACACAGGGGAGAAGCCATACTCATGCTCCGTGTGCAGGAAGAGTTTCACCCAGTCAGGACACCTGAGGGAGCACCAGCAGTCTCACTCCGGAGAGAAGCCTCACCTCTGTGTGGTCTGTGGGAGGGGCTTCTCGCGAGTCTCCGATCTGAAGATCCACCACAGGGTCCACACGGGAGAGAGGCCGTACAGCTGTGACTACTGTGGGAAGAGGTATGCCCGCTCGCAGAAGCTCCGTGCTCACCAGCGGATGCATCATGGGGCCAGGATAGATGCTGAGGACAGGGACACGTCCAGGGCAGAACCTTTCACAATGAAGAGCCCGGCGTTAGTGTAGGTGATGGTAACTGTGTGGACAACAATGACACGCTGCAGAAGTAAAGTGTACAGAACGAAGATCCTTCATGATGCTGGTCAGTAGACTGATGCCTGATCTGACAAATATCTGAGATCTATATTCCAATTGAAGGAGGAATAGAGTCCTGACACCAGTGAAAAGACACTCTGGCATAAGTCCAGAGGGGGAGACCCCTGAGGTCCCGACCCCTTCAGAACAGACACATGTTTCTCTCCAAGCACCATCTTCTAGAAGTAACTTCTTTATTAAGAACAAATTCATTTTAGAATGACTGTGATATGGTTTTCCTACTCAAGATATGTAAATATAGTTTCTGGTCTGGGATCAGCTTCCTCTTCCCCATCTTAACTTAACCATTAGTGGGAGGAATACCAAACTGACCCCAAATAAGCATAAAGGTGCAACTTCCTTCTTATTCATGTTACCTGGTGGGACTTATAACAATGCTTGGTCCGTCCCATGTTATAAGGAAGAACTGTAGACTTGGTTGTAATTGTTGCAATGGACGTAGTTGTTTATTCCAGTTGAACCAAAAAGTGCACCTAATACAGACGACATCGCTGAGATAATAGGTTATTTCACAATTAGTCTTTGTATCATACAGACAGTCACCTACATGACAACTCGGCACACAGAGGAAAAATTAGGACTGACTGAGGTTACAATGCCTCAATGACCAAGGTTTGAATAAATAAGCTAAAAAATATATCTATAAACAGTAGTATTTCCAACTCTGTTTTCAGTACCATTTCATGAATACTCTTCACGCTATCCTACCACGCTAATGGATATCAGGAAAAACGTTGGCTTTATACGGCATGTTGAAAATTCAAACGGGCTATTTAAGTTTTTCCAGTACTGCTGGTCGTGATTTATTTCCGTTGTATTTCATGTCTTTTCACTCCTACACACAAGATGGCAGTAATGGGTAGTCATTAATTAAACCGCAAACTAATCCAACCCGGAAGTACGGTGACGTAGAAATGTATTATTTACCTATTTTGAAAGTCTAGCTAGTTACTGCAAAAAACTGAAACGTTCATGGTTTCTGCATGTATAACCAAAGTACCAGGCATTATTTAGCAAATATGATTTATGTATCAGAATGGATGTAATTTATTTTCACGGTTAATATTTTTTAAATGTCGTGGGTGACCTCGAGCTTAAGTGACCTCAACAACAGCGTTAATATTGTAATGTCGGCAGAAATCACTACGCCTGGTTCTGATCTACTCGCAATGGACGAGGTAAGATTTAGAGACGTTGTCTACCCAGCCAACATCTGTAAGCGCTACCTTTCCCCAGCCTGCAGACTTCCATTCGTAACAGCATATAAACAAATCTGTGCTCTCTGCAAATCCCATTGCTCTGACGGCATAACAGTGAGTGTCAAAAACAATTGTCTGGAAGTCCGCTTATGCTCGCTTCGTTTCTGACACGCCAGCCGAGAACCTCTGTGGTTGTCAGCGTTACAAAGCCTCAATCTCAGTTTGCTTTAGTGATTTCACGTTGATGCTGTTTATTCAGTCCGTAGTCGCCTATTCAATTCCAAGACACTGGTGGCGGGGCGAGTCTGGTGTGGAGAGCAGGCGGGAGTGAAGTCGTCTGTTCCAAACAAATAGTAACCCAAACGCATTGATCTATGATCAGTTCTGACGTGAGATTACGTGGACAGTGAGAACAGAGCAGATGTCCCGTTGTTGGACACCAGAATAACATAGTGGTTGAAAAGACTGATGGGCGTGAGGACCTACAATGCTAGTTGAATTTTGCTAAACCGGAGATATTAAATCGCTGTTTGTGCGGACTGTTCATTACCGTTAACCAAGAGGTTTCCTCACAACCCCCAAGTCCATAAGAGACTTGTAGGTGTACTGTACTTTATAGAGCCAATATGCATTGAACTCCCCAGGTCGCACCCGGTCGGTAACTCAGACTATCAACGAAAACGGAAGTTAAAAACGGATACTTGTTATGCACCACGGGGATTAGAACGACTCACTGACTTCATTATATATAGAAATGTCATTGTGATTTTGCTATTGTGTATTTGTTTCAATGCCTTTTGTTGTTTCCTTTGTATCTGGACACCAGGAAGAGTAGTTGCTGCTTATGCCCAAAAAATACAAAGGTATGAATCGTCTCTAGAACTCAGTAGTAACCCTTTTTTCTTAGGATGTTGTAGTTGACGGCCGAGCCCCCCCGCGCAAGGCATTAGGAGACCCGGAACAAGACGACATAACAGAACCAACCAAGACCGCTTCTTCACAAAGTTGTCTAGACTGTGGGAAAGAGTTCTCCCGCCCATGTGACCTAGTGAGTTTCATAGGTTTCTATTATACAGTCACCACCTAAATTGTTGTTGCCTTGCATAAGATAAGCCTAAAGAGTGCCTAAAATAAACAGTAAATTATATTCATATGTTGTTCTGAGAAAATGCATTTAACAAGTAATTCATGTATTCCCAAAAATAATTGGCACCCCCAGAGGATCCCTGTAAATAAAACCCAACAAAGTTCAATCCCCATTAGCATTCTATTCAGATATGTCTCAGTCTTTAATACTGTATTGAGGCTGTCTATCGATTAGTCTTCCACTGGGTTTGGAAAAGACCATTTAACCTTATTCCTTCTGCCAGCAGGCTGACAATTGTCTGCAAGTGGATCTTAAATAAAAATATATGATCCCTAGCACACATCACCATCCACAATTTAACCATTTCCTTATCACAAAATCAACATTTAACAAGGGTGATTTGTCTCTTCGCATATAAACTGCATGGGAAACCTGTAAGAGGGCAGTCCATGGGAAACCTGTAAGAGGGCAGTCCATGAGTGCAGATTGAAAGATCTAGAAAAAGTCTGTATGGCAAATATTTCATTCAATGTGTTTTCCAGAAAACAGTGCTTAGAATAAGGATTTTGTATTTGTTATGTAATAAAATAAACTCTTTGATATTATTTTGTATATTATTCACTTTCTTATGCTCATCTTTCTCAATGATCCCTGATATTTTAGGTAACTTTAAACACATTTTATAACGCGACAAAGATAATACAAAATAAGTCAACAGTTAATGTTCATCGTTGTCCCTGAGGTCAGACACAAGAGGATACACACCGGGGAGAAACCCTACCCCTGCCCCGACTGCGGCAAGAGATTTGCACACTCGGGTGGACTTCGAGAACACGAGAGGATTCACACTGGAGAGAAGCCTCACTCCTGCTCTGTATGCGAGAAGAGGTTTACTCAAAAAGGAAGCCTTAGAGTACACCTACGAACACACACAGGAGAGCGGCCTTATTCTTGCTCCATCTGCGGCAAGAGTTATACACAAAATGAATTTTTGAAAGTTCACCAGCGAACACACACAGGAGAGAGACCATTCTCCTGCTCTGTATGTGGAAAGGGGTTTGCGCAGATTGGAAACCTGAAGAAACACCAGCGTATACACACTGGGGAGAAACCTTATCAGTGTCCCGACTGTGGTGCCAGTTTTACACAGAAGGACAGTTTGAAGATGCACCAGAGGTAATATTTCTCTCTTTTTTGTTGCTTTTATGTTCTTTTTGATTCAATTATTTGATTGTTTTTCTGTAAGTTCTGTCATGGTTTTATATGCAATTTACATCCAGAGCACTTCTTCAGGGTCATTTTCTCTCAGCTTTTTTTGCCTGTGTTGAGTTCTGTACAGCATCAAATAATTTTTGTTCTGTAGCACTTTGAAATTAGTTTGTTTTGATACAGGTCTCACACCGGAGAGAAGCCCTGCATATGCCAAGAGTGTGGAAAGGGTTTCCGTGACAACGGGCACCTGAAGGTCCACCTGAGAGTGCACACAGGTGATGGTGATGGTGCTACTATTAAGGACATTGATACATTCTCTGAGTAGAACACAGTGGATTTTTGCTGTGTGCAGTTTATACCAATATGTCAAATCTAACCAAACTTTATCCACCTTTCTAACCCCACCCACTCATCTGTCTGACAGGGGAGAAGCCATACTCCTGCACCGACTGCGGGAGGCGATTCGGCCAGGCTGACGTCTTGAAACGGCACCGGATGGTTCACACTGGGGAGAAACCATACTCCTGCGCCCTTTGTAGGAGGAGGTTTGCTCAGCCTGCCACCCTGAAGTACCACCTCCGGACCCACACCAGAGAGAACCGGGCCGGACAGAACCACACCGGAGGTGCGTTCATGATGTGGTGATTTAAATTAACCATATAAATAATTCCTAGCTGAGCAATTCATTGGCATTATTTTTTATTTATAATGATGCTAAATTATTATTAATTACTTTATTTTATTGTTATAATTGTTTAAAATAAACAGTCGTGCCCTGAATGTCAAAATTATTTTAAAATTATTTTGCAGTGTTTGAGCCGAACCCTTTTCCTAACCTTAACCTAATTGTCCTAACCGGCTGTGTAGCTTTTCCTATACTGCTACAAAAGGTCTATTATATATAAGAGTAGAATAGCTTATCGAATCCTTGTGAAACACTGAAGTGCTGTTCTGACAAAAGCCATTTGTCTCCAGGGTCTCAATGCTGCCCAGTGTGTGGGCGGGACCTCCCGACAGAGAACGCTCTGAGAAGACACCTGGGCACTCACATGGATGGGGACTTATGTCCCACTGAGGAAGAGGAGGAGGTTGGGGGTCTGATTAATTCAGATGGAGAAGATGTCAGCTGGGACCCTTCTGATCTGAGTAAGTGGAAACAAGTTGCTAGTCTCGAATGTGACGCGGTTCCCTATTTGCTGGGACCACTTTCAAGAATGAGGGCCAAGCTGTAATGGACCCCAAGGAGACCAGACTTTCAATGGGATTGACCTCTCAACAGCCTTGGAGCTGTAGAGTGTTGGGGTGAAGACGGGGTTGGATGCCTCGTAGGTGTCATAGCCTCCTCAGGGAATACTTCTTACAGTCCTGATTGTCCCTTTAATAATATGTGCTATGTACATTTACAGATCATTTAGATATCTAATCAGTTGTTGATGGGTTTTTGTAAACATCCAATAATATTTATTTGAAGTATTTGTACAAAAAAAGTATAAAATACTTTCCAAATAATACTTTCAATATTTATTTCAAATAAGAGTTATCTAAATGCTTGTTTGACGTCTTGAACATTGAGATATTTGAAATATTATTTCAACCAAGGACTGTGGAGGTCACAATTGAATTTTACACACCAATGCAGACTAATGTGTCTTCTAACCGCCACTGACCTGCAGGGGAGGGAACCGTTCTGTCTTCTGGCAATGGAGAACCCACAGCACCACACATTAAGGTGGGAGACTAACTACACAGTAAAAACATTTTAAAATATGTTTGAATCAAAAAAGTAAAAGGCTGCCAAACTTGAGAGAGCAGAATGAAAATGATCAGAATACAAAACATGATGCTTATTTCAGGGCTTCAGGTTGCACCTTTATATTATTGTGTTACTGTTTGCTCATTCCATTCTAGGCTCCAGGGGTCCCGCCCAAACCCAAATCCACACCCCGGTTTCTGAGTTCTGACCAAAGAGTGGCCTTCCTTCAGGAGCTAGGGGGGCACATTAAAATTGTAGAGGTGGAAGAGGAGTTGAGCCAAACTGTTATGGTGACAGTCAAAGAGGAGGAAGAAGAAGAGGAGGATGACAGCGGAGTCATTCAATCTCAAGTACAAGAGGACAGGGAGGCTGTTGAACTTAGTAAGTGAAAGATGAATTATGATTTTAAGGAAACAAGTCAATGTGCTGGAAAAGGTTGCCAATCGACACTATTTCCTATATAGTACACTACTTTAAGCTAGAGTCCCATTCCCTATATAGTACACTACTTTAGATTAGAGCACTTATTGGCTTCTTATTCAAGTGTTTCCTTGAATAAGAGGCGGGGTTATTTGACAACTCAACAACTATCCCTAAGGGTGTTTGCCAAATAGCAGTGTATCATTTAACCCATACCTAGTGTACAATCTCATGTACTGTTTAACCCATTCTAATTGTTTCCTTAGAAAAACGTCTCAACCACTATTCAGACTGAGGAGAATCCTACAGCTAATGACCATGACGCCATCCACAACACAAGCTTTTCTGCCTAAAAAGGACCTGCATGAAGCCATTGGTTGTTAAATAATACCGTTTCATTATATAATTAGTTACTTTACTCTGTTGCTGATGTTTGTTTTACAAATTCATTCAAAATAGCACATGGCTATAACTTTACAGAAGTTCCCAAATAGTGCTATGAAATGTACCTTCTGCACAAGGTATTTGATGGAATAAATCAACATTGCAAAACCAGCCGCTTTTCATTATTTTCAACACATCATTGTCAATATTTACATCGTTATTTTTTACACTCCAGTACAGTAGGTGGCGGCACTGTGCATTTTACGTCACTTGGCAAACCGTTAAAACGCGGTTAGTCCGGTTAATAAGGAAAAAGGGAAGAATAAAACAGGAAGTAGTTGATAAGGAGAAGGGAAGGTGTCTTTTTTATATTTAGCAAGCTAGCTAGCTACTTCACTTCTAAATGTTTTAAATTAATTAATCATTATCCGCCGGCAAACGGGTTTTCGCTGTCTAGTCATTGTTTATATTATTTTGGTAATGCCACTTGAGTAGGACAATATGAGCGGAGAGAGGGAAACATTGTTGGATGAAATCGAACAGAGTTTGTGGAATTTAACCGAGGACAATTTACGTCACCTGTGTGAACGGTGCGGAATAGCTGGCAAAGATGGCTCCGAAGTTAAAGGAAGTAATTATCGTTCATTGCGGCGAAAAATCGAAGAATATTGCGAGAGTGATGATCTAATGAAATTACAGGACCAGGGAATGTCTTGGTTGCTCCAACTGAAAGAAGACATAACAACCATACAGGAAGACGCTAGCCACAGCCTGTCAACGCAAGTGGACATATTAGACAGCACCGAGCCAAGCAGGACCAAGAACGAGAGGGATGCCGATCGGTTGACCGACCCAGCTACGCAGACGGACAGAACCGAACCGAGAGATAGCGTGAGTGTTATCAGCCACTGAGATTTCACAATTCGCAAACAGACAGTGTCAAACTTCAGTTGCTCTAAACGTCATGTGGTAATAGGCGCCTTAAATGCGGTTCAGAGTACTTGGCCTTTCTAGTTACGCCTGTCTGTGTTCGGAAGAGTACTGATCTACGATCCGTTACCCTTTTAGATCACAATTAATTTATATTATATTGGCAGCGCGAGCCTACTAGATTCCTAACCTGAGAAACCAAATGTACTTAAAGACCAGTACACTTAAAACCGGCACACCCTCCATGTTCTATCATAGGAGTCGGAAGAGCCATCCAGTCAATCCCAGCCCAGCTCTACTGAGCCCCAACCCACAGTGACCCCAGCTCTCGACAGTAACCTTGGTGACCCGAGGTCGAAACTAGGCAGCCTGAGGATAGTTTTACAAAAGGTTGTCGTTGTCAAGGAGGAGGAGGAGGACTGGGATTGTTACGTTACAGGTAAGGGATTATATTGTTTTGTCCAGGTGTTTTAGTGCTGGTTGGAGGAAAGCCTGTTTAGGGTTCTGGGACAAGACTAGTAGAAACGCAGCGTGTTTTGCCAGACTCATCTGACGACACTGTCTCCTATGTTTTACAGGAGACAGTCCCAACCAACCATCTGCAAGTGAATATAGCCCTTCTACATCAGATGAAACTGAACATTCCTCATCTGGAGATCCGGAACATTCTGATTCAGAAGATCCGGAACATTCTACATCAGAAGGACCGGAACGACGACGAAGGAAACGTAAAACGGAGAAGACTCACAGCTGCCTGGAGTGTGGAAAGAAGTTTGTCTCCTTATACACGCTAAAAAGACACCAGAAAAACTCTCATACAGGTGAGGAGACAGAGAGGAGTAGTCACCCCTCTGAACATAAGGGACGGACTCCTGCTTCAGGAGAACTGGGACAACAAAAGAGAAAATGGGGAGTGAGGAAGACCCACTCCTGCCCCGAGTGTGGGAAACACTGTCAATCCTTATCAGCACTTAAAGTTCACAAGAGAACCCACACCGGGGAGAAGCCTTACCTCTGCTCCGAGTGTGGGAAAGGCTTCACTTATCAAAGTAGCTTGAGAATACACCAAAAGAAAGACCCAGCTGAGAAGATCACTTGCTGCTGTGGACAAGAATTTTCCTCAAAGTGTGTCCTTGAGGTCCACTTGAAAACAGACACTGGAACCAAGCCGTATACCTGCTGTGTGTGTGGCAAGAGGTTCCGCAAAGAATCACTGAAAGAACACCAGCGATCGCATACAGGAGAAATGCCTTATTCCTGTCAATTCTGTGGAAAGGGATACTCCAAAAAGCCAGCTTTCAAAGCCCATGAGCGCACACACACTGAGGAGAAGCCTGTGTGCTCTGTGTGTGGACGAACCTGCTCTAATAAGACTACATTAAAGGTCCACCAGAGGACACACACAGGAGAGAAGCCTTACCTCTGTTCTGAGTGTGGGAAGGGCTTCATAAGTAAAGCGCATCTGACAACGCATCAGCGATTCAACTGTTCAGAGGGAGAGGAGAGACGCAGAGCAAAGCCATTTCACAAGTGCCCAGACTGTGGGAAGGAGTTCACTCAAGCTAACAAACTGGAGAGACACATGAGAACCCACACAGGAGAGAGGCCTTACCAGTGCTCTGTGTGTGGGATGAGGTTCAACCAAAAAGGAAATCTCAAAACGCATTTTAAAGTGCACACAGGTGACTGTTCTCCTTTAACATTTATACGTCATGATTGACCATGAGTCCGTTGTTGTTTATAATACTATTAGAACATTCTCAATCATGGCCGTGTCTGAAATTTCTTACTTGCATTTTGAACGCTAGATGACTAGGGCCATAGAATGAACCTGTATTGTGAAATTCAGGACATTTCGTCTGATTTGATTTCCTGGATTTCCTTTGATTTGCTGTATTTGTACTGAACCGTTTACAGAACAGCTTGTTTCCGTCTGCACTGGAAATTTGAATGCATCATAATTCAAAGTATTGTACAAAAAAACCCACAGGAGCAATGGTCTGGTTTCCTGCTGCCAATGTTGTATGTTCAAGCCACTTGACTTCGTTCTAGCCCCCATTTCAGTAAACGACCTACTAACAAGCAAAAAACAGAAACAGATTTGCCTTTATTTATTTGCGATGTTATTAATTTTGTTTCAGCGCTGCTGCTCAATACAGAAACGTGGTGGTGTCCCAAAATGTCCTCAATTTGGCTGTTCTTTTGTAGAGCTCACTGTACATTCACAAGATAACTGGCTTTCAAGACATGCACGGTGGACGATAAGCTGAGAGCACTACCAAGATTAAGGAATAGCACGGAATTTTAGAAAGTTGCGCATTTGATGATCAGTGTCTGTAGGATGTGTGATATTAGTAGGTGGCCGCTTTCGTTTTTACTCATCATTATGATGTGAATAGTATGCAGAACGGTTGGTACACAGCATACAGTTTAAGTGGTGGTGGCCAAGCCTGAGTTCAGGCACAGTGTGTGTCACGCACTTTAACAGAACCATTGTTGCATTCTGTTTTTCTGTGTCTGTCTCTCTCTCTGTGTCTCTCTCATGCTAATCCAGGAGGGGATCCTAGTTTGCTGGCAGACATGGAAGCAACTCTCTCTCCTTCCAATTCTGCTGACCGACCTTCGGACAACAGGCGTAAAGCCGGCAGGCCACCGCGATGCCTGGATCAACGTGGGGAGGAGGATGACCGAGATCTCCCAGCGTCACAGACGGACGAAACCCAGAACCCCCCGGCCACACAGAAACCCCCTATATCTCTCCGTGTAGACAAACACCTCCTCTGCCCCGAGTGTGGCAAGACCTACCCCCGGGAATACGACCTCAAGGTTCACCTTAGAACACATACAGGAGAGAGACCATACCAGTGCGATGAGTGCGGGAAGACCTTTGTACGAAAACAAGGTCTCCGGCAGCACCGCCGGTCGCACGCTCCCAAGCCCATGGGGCCGACCCGTCAGTTAGGCAGGCCACCCAGTATGGGATCCGGTGGTAAAAGGACCAACCCCTCGGCACACAGGATTGGCAGATCCAAGCAGCAGCACTCCACCAGGGTTGACAGAAACACGACTCCGTACCCCAACATGGAGAGACCTATGCCAATTCACGCCGTGGAAAGACCAATGCCGTTGCACAGAGTTGAGAGACCAATGCCCCTGCCCGACATGGAACGAGAGCACTGGCAGTACTGGCATCTCTAAACACCAGGCGCTTTGTCCCCTCCCACCTCCCGGGTCAAACGGAGCCCAAGTATCTACCTTACATCCTGTAGCATTGTGTGTTGTGACTCCATATTCCGTTGCTCAAGAATGTACTTTTGAAATGCTGGAATGCTTCTATGTGAAACGGCCGCAGGCGTTTGGGATATTACAGCAAAGACATTGCAGAAGAGGAATGCTGTTGTTCCCCCCCCTGGCAAAATTGCCTGTGTGAGATAGAACAGTGGAATATGAACTGCAAATTCGAGCCTTTCACCATTACTCTTTAAAGAATAAATGACCATGCCTGTTCCACTTGTTTTTCCTGTTGCTCATCATGAAAAACATCTGAATTCCTTTTAGGGTAGGTGAAGTGGTTCACTGGTGTTTCCTGTGAGACACCATGTCAGGAAAGTTTGTATCAAGTCTTTGAAATACACAAGTTAAGATCACAGGACATTTAAAAATGTTTTTCTCATGTACAATTTATGTACACTGAATGAAATATTCAATGTATATTTTTTTCTTTACGAATGCAGAAAGAACATGAAATGAGAAGAACTTCAATCTCCTGCCCCTTTCCCCTCAAAACATCAAGATGAATGACATTTTACTCACGAAAAATGATTGGTGCAGTGATTGACTCTCGTTAAAGGTTTTCTTTGGTCACATGATCACCCCATCGAAACTGCCAAGCTCCTGGAGTAACCCGTCTCAGACGGCTCAACACTAATCACAATTCCAACCAGAATGGGGCTCAGGTGAGCAGCAGGATGACTGAGGGAGATGCACTGTCCTGTTTTAATAAACTACAATCAGTTGTCTCCTATTTTGTATGCAAAACCATGGATTTGTTTGCAATTGAGGTCATTGTGAAGATTTTTCCCCTCCAGTACAGTCTCTAAAGGTCCAGTCACCTCATATTAGAACCTGGCTCTGTGCTTTGCAGGAACAGGTTTGTTAGCTTAAATTTGTAACGCAGGTTTTCAGAGCACCTGTGCTCATTCCATTATGATTTGGCATCTGTGGTTGCTTGTCTTCAGTCTGACTTCCATAAAACCCCTAACATTAACCCTAACCCTTTTCACAGACACATGTCCTCTACTGTTAGTTTTGAAATCCATACATCAAGTTATGCTTGTTAATATTCAAGTGTCAGAGGTCTTAACCAAACGTCCCCGGTAAAGATGGCGGGTGCCGTTTTGGATGCACAACATGTAAGATGACTAATTGTGATTGTTCTTTTTACTGTCCGTGTGTGTGGTGTGTTTGTGCGCATAGTGTGTTGCGGATGGATGTTGTTTCATTCTCATCTCTGATCGGTACAGAAGAGCACTGTGCTTTAAGATAGTTGTAGTCCTGTGCACATTTTAATGAGCAAAATCGATTGCGTTTTAGTGCTTTCTTGTATTTTATATCTTGTTTTACTTTATTGAGGCTGTCATGGTACTTCAACTCACAGTGACCTGCATGCCATACACTGCCATGGTCCAATAAATGAACATTGGGGGGAATCGATGTTTAACTCTTCATGACTTAATATTGTACACTGGAGTTTACAGAAATGGTGCGATGAAAAACATTGAGCGGCAGTTCTGAGGGGGGGGGGGGACACTGAGGTCAGAGGATGGCAAGAGCTGTTCAGGTAGACAGCAATGACACAAACATCCAGTTAGTCGCTCTTTAAAAGAGACGTGTGCAGAAGGGCATTTCTGAGCACACAATACGTCGTTTCCAATCCTTTCGGTTAACGAACTGGAAGCTGAGGCTGCAATCGGCAGGCGATAACCAGAACGGAACGAGGCGTGATTTGGCAAAAAGACACCTGGTCTTACAAATCTGAATTTTTGCTGCGACATGTAGACGTTTGCGACAGAATGTGTTGTAAACGGATGGATAGTTTCTGCATCCCAACGCAACGTGTCACAGATGGGTCAGCATGGATCTAAGAACCGGCAACTTGGTTGCGACAACTTCGGGTTGTTCAGGAGACAAAAATGGGTCCTTATTAAATCAAGCACATGAACCCAGTGGAAACCCATTGCTTATCCTTCGGCCCTCATGGTGGCGACATTTTACCGCAGAGGACAGCCAAGTTCCAAATTGACCCTAAAGCCGGAAGTAGGAAGCCGTTTAGATTGTTTTTGCAATTATTTGTAAAAACATTGTTAACACTAGCGCGTTCGTTATCCTGGTACTTATTGAAATCAACAAAGTTTCGACTGCCGTTGATATTTTAAGAGACAAGACGGGAGATTACGAGCTTCAACGTTGCCGTTTATTGTTGGATAAACTAGCGTGTCGGCTAACGAGGGAATTGATTTAATTCCCAATGGACGAGGTACAGTAAGAACGTATGGTATCCAGTGTTCCTAACAGTACTGCTCTGCAAGCTCTCTGGTCGTTGTTAGACATGTCTAGATTTGTGTACAGTAGTAATACAGTATTGACAAATGCTAACTGCATCAGTGCGTAAACTTGCTTAATGCAATTAATGAAAACAGATTGAAACTTTAATACTACATTAAGGAAAGTATTTTTTGCATTCATTGGAAATATAACCGATGATACGAGAAAATGCGTGGATAAATCCACCGGAGTTGTTTCCCTGATGTTCATGAGCGCTTCTCTTGAGAAAACAATCCGAGAATTGTCGCAGAACACAGATATAACAAAAAAATGACAGAAAATTGCGCACCATCTAACCCAGACCGCCAATCGCCGTCGCCGTCCTAGGTGTAATGAAAGTATTTGTCATAACCTATAGAAGACAAACGGCACTATTGATACTTTCATTCAGAAGTAATGTATTATGATTATATATTTTATTTCCCTATTAAGTGTGATCATCTACCATAACTATTCCCATGGTGATTTACAAATGTACAGTCATATAGCTAATCAAATGTTATTTAATAGAACCCCACTAGGCAGGGACCCCAATCTCCCCCGTTTGCTTGCAGCATTATTTCCTGTAGTATTCATGAACTTTAAGGGTAAATGGAGTTTCCAAAAGGCAGTTTGGGGGCCATGCGCTGCTGTCAAGCCAAATAGGTATCCAGAAATTGTGTTCTGCGACATACATGTACCGATTTGTGACCCATGTCATCAAAAGCCACTCACATTTTAACTTGGAATTTTATTTTACAACCCAACATAGTAGGTCCGAATCCCCCGCCGACAGAACCACACAGACCCAGGGCCTTAGAGAAGTTGTTGCCATGGCATTTAAGATGGTATCATATTGCTGGTCTCCCTTCCGTAATGTAAGCTTGTTGAAACCACACTGTTTCACGATGTAGGAGTCTAAAGACCCACCTTTCTCCACCGGACCCCAACCCACACTGTCCCTGGGTGCTGGCGGTAACCATGACGGCCCAGAGGACAGTAACCACGGTGACCCGAGGTCAAAACTAGGTAGCCTACAGATAGTGGTTGTTGTCAAAGAGGAGGAGGACTGGGATTGTTATGTTACAGGTAAGGGATTACGTTGGTTTGTCCAGGTTTTTTTTAGTGCTGGTTGAAGGAGAGCATGTGTAGGGTTCTGGGACGAGATGAGTAGAAAAACAACAGGTTCTGCCAGACTCATCTGACTACTCTCTTTTCTGACTCTTCCTCTCTGTCCCACAGTAGAGAGTCCCAACCAACGCCTGGAGTGTGGTCCTTCTACCTCAAAGGAAAATGAAAATTCCTCTTTTGTAGATCATTCTAAACATTCTGAATCTGACGACCTGGAACATTCTGAATCTGAAAAAAAACACAAGGTTAAACGCACACCAGAGAAGACTCACAGCTGCCTGGAGTGTGAAAAGAAATTTGTTTCTAGATACACACTGAGAAGACACCAGGCACACAGTCACACAGGTAAGGAGAAGAGGAGCCATCGCTCTGATACTAAGGGACAGATTCTTACAGGGCAACTACGACACCAAGAGAGAAAACGGGGAGAAAGGAAGACCCACTCTTGCCCAGAGTGTGGGAGACATTGGCAGTCAATATCAGCACTGAAAAAACACATAAGGACCCACACAGGAGAGAAGCCTTACCTCTGCACTGAGTGTGGGAAGGGCTTCGCTCATCCAAATAGCTTAAGATACCACCAAAATGTAAATTCTAAACTGAAAATGGAACCTACTGAGATCACTTGTTGTTGTGGACAAGAATTCTCCTCAAAGTGTGTTCTTCAGGTCCACTTGAAGACAGACACTGGAACCAAGCCGTATACCTGCTGTGTGTGTGGCAAGAGGTTCTGCAAAGAATCACTGAAAGAACACCAGCGATCGCATACAGGGAAGATACCTTACACCTGCAAGTTCTGCGGAAAAGGCTACTATGAGAAACAGCCTTGGAAAGCTCATGTGCGCACACACGCTGAGAAGCCCCTGTGCACTGTGTGCGGACGAATCTCCTGTAATAAGTATACGTTCAAGATCCATGAGAGGACACACACAGGAGAAAAACCTTACCTGTGCTCTAAGTGTGGGAAGGGCTTCACAAGTAAAGGACTCCTAATGACCCACGAGCGACTATACTGTACTAGGGGGGAGCCGAAGCGTAGAGCGAAGCCATTTCACAAGTGCCCTGACTGTGGGAAGGATTTCACTCAAGCTAACAAACTGGAGAGACACTTGAGAACCCACACAGGAGAGAGACCTTACCAGTGCTCTGTGTGTGGGATGAGGTTCAACCAGAAAGGAAATCTCAAAACACATTTCAAAGTGCACACAGGTGACTGTACTCCTTTTACATGTAGATGTCATGATCAAAAATGAATAAAGTCACCACCATTAACACCAAACTTTGGTTTCTCTGTCTATCCATGTCTGTCATCCATGTGTCTTGTCATCCAGGAGGGGATCCTAGTTTGCTGGCAGACATGGAAGCAACTCTCTCTCCTTCCAATTCTGCTGACCGACCTTTGGACAACAGGCGTAAAGCCGGCAGGCCACCGCGATGCCTGGATCAACGTGGGGAGGAGGATGACCTCGATCTCCCAGCGTCACAGACTGACGAAACCCAGAACCCCCCGGCCACACAGAAACCCCCTATATCTCTCCGTGTAGACAAACACCTCCTTTGCCCCGAGTGTGGCAAGACCTACCCCCGAGAATACGACCTCAAGGTTCACCTTAGAACACATACAGGAGAGAGACCATACCAGTGCGATGAGTGCGGGAAGACCTTTGTACGAAAACAAGGTCTGCGACAGCACCGCCGGTCGCACGCCCCCAAGCCCATGGGGCCGACCCGTCAGTTAGGCAGGCCACCCAGTATGGGATCCGGTGGTAAAAGGACCAACCCCTCGGCACACAGGATTGGCAGAGCCAAGCAGAAAAAAAACTGATCCCATTCCTTGGCTGAGCGAGAGGACCAAGGCAGCTGTTCTAAACGTGGGACTAGATCGTTGTCCGTTTTAAGTGGAACCCAATTTTGTAGATGTTTGCCCATGGCACTTATGGAACCCACAGGGTTCTGCTAAAATGCCATTTAGTCTTCTTGCTTGGCTCTTGTGTTTATACAGAATCACAGTTCCATGTATTCAACAACAGAAACAGATGGAGTGACTGTGCTGACACTCGACAGCAGGCATTTGTAATTTGTGGAGAGTGTGTGTGTCTGCAACAAGGGTTTAACGTTCCTCCATGATATTGGGTAAGAGGGCTGTCACCAGACCTGGGCTTTCAGGGGCTTGGCATTGCCTCAGCCCGGAGTGTTTTCCGCATCTGGGATAATGTTTAGCAGGTGTGCCAGGCCCAAATCAGTGGTATTTCTTCCTAGAGCATCAAAACAAACCCATGTATGGGCGAGTGATTGAAGTTATATGGCACACTATATTAGATGCCAAACAAAGAAAAGTTCTAACTCATTTTCAATTAATGATAATTTAAAAAAAAATAAAGGACTGAAATTAGAGCATGATTATTAATTCATGGTCAAGTTTGTCACTTTTCCAAGGTATGGATAACGAAGGCGTTGATCTATTTCAGGTTATTTCAAACTGAATCCAGGATGATATTGATAGTAAACACAAAGTTGAACAAAACAATAAACCTGACCAGTCTCACAGTCCCTGCTGCAGAGAAGCATCCCCATAGCCTGATGCTCCCACCATCATGCTTCACCATGGGTTGGTATTAGCCAAGAGATGAGTGGTATATTGTTTTTGCAAGACGTAGCACTTGGCATTCAGCTGTAATAGTTAGAATTGGGTCTCAAAGCCTTATACTCAAGACTCCTGAGTCAGGACTGGCTGTTGGGTATTTGTTCACATTCCTGTTGCCTGTTTACTTAGTTTGGTCAGACTTTCAGCACTGTGAAGAAATTTGGAACCATCAAGCCTCTACCATTTCAAAATGATGAAGCAGACTTTGTTCCGGTGAACATTCAATGCATTACAAAAAAAGAACCAATCCCAGTTCTGCCTTGAAACAATTCTACCTTAGTGGCCGACACAGAACTCTTATAGAGTTCATGGCTTGGTTTTTTCACTTGTGTCAGAGAAACTAGAAAGGTGTGTCCCTTTTTAAAGAATGCACAATCATTTCAAATTGCCACAGCAATCAAATTCTAGAGACATCAAGGATGACCAAAGGACACATCTGTCTTAAATCGGGTTCAGGTCTGGAGATTAGGCTGGTCATTACAGGGTCTTGATCTGGTGGTCCTCCATCCTCACCTTGATTGACCTGGCTGTGTGGCATGGAGCATTGTCCTGCTGGAAAAAAATATTCTCAGAGTTGTAGAACATTGTCAGATCAGAAGGAAGCAGGTGTTCTTCCAGCATAACCTTGTTCTTGGCATGATTTATGCGTCTTTCACAAAGATAATCTGAATCTGCCCGATTCCAGCCTTGCTGAAGCATCCCCAGATCATCACCGATCCTCCACCAAATTTCAGTGTGTGAGACACTGTGGCTTGTAGGCCTCTCCAGGTCTCATTCTACCCAATAGATGACCAGGGGTGGAGCAAAGCTGAAAATGTGACTTGTCAGAGAAGATGACCTTACTCCATTCCTCTACGGTCCAATCCTTATGGTCTATTGCAAACTTCAGCCTGGCTCTTTTGTGCTTCTCATTTATGGCCCTTTTCTAGCTTTGCACGACTTCAGCCCTGCCCCTAGAGGACCCTGTTCCAAACCATCCTCGCTGTGCACTTCATCCCAGCTGTGGTTTGCCATTCTTTTTGTAGGTCACCAGATGTCATCCTATGGTTGTTGAGTGACATTCGAATTCATCTCTACAGTCGTTTTCGCCCTCTGCCAGTCTGCAGCTTCGTTATCTCCAATGTCTGTTGCTTGACCTTGTTCTTATGAACCGCTGTTTTTGAAATTTTCACAATGGAAGCAACCTAATGCGCACTGTATCCCTCGACCAGTAAAACCAGAATTGAACCCTCTTTTTCCTCACTCAAAGCTTTTCTTTTCAACACTTTTGTCATGCTGAATAGTTATTTTTCCATTTAAATTACCTTTGAGGTACTACTTGCACTGTTTTTGCCATTCAGGTGGTCCTATTGCAAGAGGATAGTGAACCACAGCATTGTTTTTTATACTTTTCCTCGTTAAATTAGATTTGGTTCAGGTAATCACCATCTCATTAAGTAAAATTAGGTGTGCCTGTCTAGTGTGGACTATATATCGACTATGTATTGTGTTCAGAAGCACATCAACACGTTAAAAGTCATGACTACATTTCATGAGCTTCTTCTGTGTTGAAATCTTTAAACTTCTGATAATGTGAATTTCTGTCTAAAATTCTCCATCTCTAATATGTCAGTGCATTTTTAAATAAATATATATTTTGGCATTTTATGCTTCCTTGGATGGAGAGAGGGTGTATCAAGCATCTAAAAACTCATTGTTTTAATTCGATTGAATGTCCCGCAGTACAAATTCACTTCATCCAATCTCCAGAAAAGTGTGGCAATATAGGTGCCCGAAATATTGTCACTATCTCAGAAAAGTTTTTTACAAAAACATACTTATTTTGTTTTACAACATGTATATATTTTGATATAGAAATTAGGCATGATGGGACATCTATTTGAAACTACAACATCCATTACAAGGGTTAAACATCCATAACGTCAATACATATTTGTGAAAATCCTGGGATCTTTTATTTCAGCTCAAATCACTTTAAATGTTACAATTATATTATCATTCACTATATTTTTCTTATGTCGCATAAGGAAAAGTGTGCTGTTTGCTAAACAACTACTTGGCAAAGAACACTGAAAACACTTCAGATTACTATGTAGCTCAACTGACAACAATCTACTACAAACGTAGATACATTTCTATTTAAAAAATAACCGTCACTGTTGCCGATTGGCCAATTGGCTCTTGGGCAGTGTTCAAATAACGTAGAAATGCTTCCATTCTAACACATTTCCTCAAGGGAGTTAAAATGATGCATACAGATTGGATAATTGAACGAAATATTACCATGAAGTCTGTGATGGGTAGGGATGAGGGAGGGGCTTATTGTGAGACAGGTAGGGATATGGGAGGGGCTGACTGTGAGGCAGGTAGGGATTTCGGACAGAGACGGGCTGAGAAGACCGGTGTGTCTCCTGATGTTTCTTCAGACTGCTCAACTGGGCAAAGGCTTTGTTGCACTCGTGACACTGGAACGGTTTCTCTCCTGTGTGGGTCCGCCTATGGTTGTTAAGGACATTCCCATCACGGAACCTCCTCCCGCAGTCAGAACATTGGTACGGCTTCTCTCCTGTGTGGATTCGCAGGTGAAGGTTGCAGTGGCTCTTACTTGTGAATCTTTTATCACAGTAAGTACAATGGTAAGGCTTTTCACCTGCATGAATCCTGAGATGAAGTTTTAAGCTCCCAGTCAAAGAGAAACTCTTTCCACACTGAGGGCAAAGGTAAGGTCTCTCTCCAGTGTGTTTTCTCTGATGAACAAGTAAATTTGCTTTAGTGGAGAAGGTCTTGTCACACTGTGGACAATGTACTCGACTATTGTGGGTCTTCTGCAGGTGATCCTTCAGAAGAGCCTTGCTAGGGAACTTCTCTTCACAGTGGGGGCATGGAAGAGGCTCTTGATGCATACGGATGGGCCCCAGTGTCTCCCCCTTGTGGTTCTCCTGGTGATGCCGTTGTAACGTCTTTGTACAACGAAACTTCATTCCGCACACCGAGCAGTGGTAAGGTTTCTCTCCTGTGTGCGTTCTCATATGTCTCTGTAAGAGTCCAGATTGAGTAAAATCCTTCCCACAACGAGGACAGACATACGGTTTCTCCCCAGTATGGATTCTCATGTGTAATTTAAGACGGGCGGCTATAGGAAATCCCCTTCCACATTCGGAGCACACGTGTGGGTTTTTTAGAGGATCATTTAGTGGGTGTCTTATTTTTATATGGGATTCCAGTCTTGCTACTGTTATGAAGGTCTTCTTACATTGACCACAGCGGTGAGGGTGTTCTGTGTGAACAACTTCTCGGTGATGTTCCAGACTTATTTTAACACGGAACTTCTTTCCACAGTCTGAACAGTGGTAAGGTTTCTCACCAATGTGCGTTTTAATGTGTCTTTTTAAATTTCCAGAATCGTTGTAATCCTTCCCACAATGATGGCAAATATACGGTTTCTCCCCAGTATGGGTTCTCAGATGTCTTTTGAGACTGCCAGGCAGAGGGAATCCCTTTCCACATTCAGTACACACATGAGATTTCTTGACATTTTGGCTTCTCTGCAGATACTGCAAGTGTCGTTTTAGATTTCTTGCTGTAAAGTTTTTCCCACAGTGATCACAGATATGGGAGCTATCTGCGGAGAGGGTTTCCTTGTGTTGCTTAGGTGTGCTAAGAAGCTTCTCTTGGATGTGTTTTCTCTGGTGTACTCTTCGTTCACGCAAGGTGGCGAAGCTCATCCTACAGTCATCAGAAGAGCAATGGTAAGAGGGTTTTTCTTCTGTTGAGATGATCCTCTGAGGGACCATCATTGCCTCCTCTGGATGAGCTCTTTTGGTGTGTTTTTTCAAGCCTCCAGATTCAATAAAGTCCTTTCCACAGTGATGGCAGTGGAAAGGTTTCTCACCTGTGTGAGATCTAATGTGTCTTTTTAGTGGCCCAGATTCAGTGAAACCCTTCCCACACTCTTGGCAAATGTAAGGTTTTTCCCCAGTATGAGTTCTCCAATGTATCTTAAGACTGCCAGCCTGAGAAAATCCCTTTCCGCATTGAATGCAAACATGTGGTTTCTCTGCAGTGACGTAATCACTCGATCTCTTAAGGTATTGTACATGTACATTTAGATTTATTGCTGTAACAAAATCCTTTCCACAGTGATCGCAGATATGAGATTCAGGCCTTCTGTCTGAAACAGTTTCGTTGTGTCGTTCAGCATTGGATGAGATGCAGGGACTGTGATCAGAGCGTGTTGTCTTGTGTATAATATGGTCACTCTGCCCCAGCATCTTCCTGCAGTCGACCAGGTGCACGGACACCCTCTTCAGACCCAGCAGTAAGGGGCTAGCGGAGGCAAGATAGCCCTGGCATTTGGAAAGGCCGGAGGTAGTCTGCGGTAGCTTGTCATGGAAACACACAAGGACAAGGAGTCAA
Organism: Esox niger; assembly: GCA_016801105.1. Taxonomy (NCBI): domain Eukaryota; kingdom Metazoa; phylum Chordata; class Actinopteri; order Esociformes; family Esocidae; genus Esox; species Esox niger. The sequence continues at coordinate 16,170 of JACXGJ010002036.1, read as the reverse complement.
TAAATAGAGGAATCAAACAGAGACAGAAGCATTTTGACTGGAAAACAAATATTAAAATGCTACTCACATCCTCTTCTGGATCTGACTTCATCCCGTTGCTAGGACACCATTCAGATTGTTCAACGTGGTCTTCACTACCATGATCTGCATCGCCACTAGCCCTGCTGTGACTTACTGGTAAAGAAGTACCATCCGCCAGTAGCTTTCTGATGTCCTCCTTCAGTCGGAGTAACCAGGACATGCCCTGCTCCTCTGACTTCATCGAATCCGTATTTTCCCACATCTCCTTCATGATTTTCCGTCTCAGTAAACGATGATTCATCACTTTAATTTCAGATCCATCTTTGCAGTCTTTCTCACAACGTCCACAAAGGTGACGTAAATTGTCCTCGGTTAAAGTAAATAAGCTCTGTTCGATTTCATCAATCAAGACTTCCTTCTCTGAACTTAGCGGATTCATATTGTTCTCCCGAGGCAACAACAACGTCTTTAATGCACCTGTAAGAGAATAACACGCCCAAATCAAAACATGTATCGGAAATCAAATGTCCCTCTATAAGGCTACCCGATAGATACCCTTTAAAAGAAGTAGTATATTGCAGTTTGAAATGTTGTTAACTGCTTGTACTAACACTGATGTATTCACACAGTGAAATGAGTCGCACAAAAGTCTGCACAAATGCATCTTATCATAGTGCCAGTGGGCAACGTGGTTGGAACAGCTGTGGCAAAAAATCTAGATGAACATATCACATCAGTTTTAATACACTACCCTAGTCAGAGTCAGCTAAAACACAGTTCAAACTGAATTAGCCTAGCAAGCTAGCTAGCTAGTTTTTTTTACCTAGTGAATTATCATTGCTAGCCTAGTTAGTTACTAAGCTAGTCAGCATAGCTAGAAAATAGGCCTCACTGATTAGATAGCTTAGCTAGCCAGCAATGTAATAAGCTGTTGCAAGGCTACCTGACATTGCGCAAAAAACTCATCAATAATTCAACAATCATCAACAACAATTGAATACGACGGTCGTAAAAATATATATACATGAAATATCCCAATTGGACACCCTTTCTCTATAGTGAACCGGTTTAACAAGCTTTTCTTGCGCTAATTAACAACCTATATTTTTAATAATCTCTCGTGAAATAACCGTTTATGTGCAACCCACGGAACTGACGCACAAGCACACAAAAAAATCTGTTGCTGATAAAAATCGCCGAAATGGGGTAAGAAACGTAAATAAAACTAAAAGAATTGTAAAACAGCTTGAGGGTGCATTTTCATTGTGTGACTCAAAAAAGTAAACAGCACCAGGTCAAGTAGAACATTTTAATCGGGAGCCCCGAGCTGGCAGCATATAGCTAGGTTATCATAGTCTAAGCCTTACCCAGGCTTATTCTTGTGTGCTCATGCAAAACACATAATTACACATCAACGTTTCAATAACGCCCATCTACTAAGGCCGTAAATAGACAACCATAAGGGAAGATATCAGTTATAAAGTTTGATCGACAGTAAGGTTGGTAAATAATCCTTTAACATTCTCTGTGGTATGATTCAGACTTTGAATGTGAAAACAAACCGACAAAAGTTATGCAAAGAACACGCCAACAGCGTCATTGCCGTGTGGTTCATCAGAACAACTGTTATGTCCAACATATTTGCTTTGCAGTATTGTAGAGTGCCTTCTGTGTCTTCAAAGTGCATGCGTAAACGGTTTACGTTTTCCTGCACACATACCAAGATGATGCATGCATGTAAATCAAGGTAACCCGCGGCTATTACTGTACTTTTCAGACCGGCTAGTGAATTTATATTTGCTCAAATATCACACCATACAGATTTGATCTGTCTCGCCCGGCGGTAAAGGTTAGCAACATCTCTAGACTCATTTTGTGCAATTACTTTGCTGATTTGAACAGCGGGGAACGTTAGCTAGCTCGATCAGCTTACTTAGCTAGCTATCCTTATGAACCTATCACCTTTAGATCCAAACCGAATATCATTTGTCTAGATGCGCATTAAATACATTTGAAAACTGCCAGGTTCAAAACATTTTTTTCATCAGTGGGTTTTCTTCCGATGTGTTTACCTTCAGCTCAAAAGGGTTCAGACAGTCTTCTTTCTACAACCGTCATCCATTTTGACCACCACTATTTTGCTGACCCTAGGCCGACGTCGTAACTTCCGGCATTACAATAAGTACATTTTCGAAATAAAAGCCCACATTCCAAATACATGCTTAAAAATAAGTAAACATAGCAGCCCTCTCAGATAATGTGTTTCAAAACTATCATCTCAGGGCCCTGAACTACTTCCAGAGAGATGTATGGAATCAAGTAGTCTGTCTATTGTAGACAAGACAAAACAAAGCAGTGTCCTCAACTTCTATAAAGGCGATCCTCCAGTCTCTCTGTCCAACATAACGGTTTATAAAAGTGACTTTTCACCACACTTCACATTGGATAATAATACACACAGAAGCCATCTTATTTAGAATAGCTAAATTTTCCACAAACATCGTGTCATGTGTTTAGTCCCTGATGTATTATGGAAGACTATTATTTCTGCTACAACAGTGTTAACATGTTACCTTTCACTAGCTCCTGTTGAAACAGATTTTATTTGTCAACTGTAATAAAAAAAATCTATAAAAACACAAACATGTTTGATCAAATTGACATGGAAGCACAGCAGAATATTTTCAGTTTCAGCTCTGTTGGTAGGGAATGATGCCTTTAATGACAGTTGGGAGTTTAGATTTGCACAAGGGGAAGAGCATGGCAACGTGTGGAGTCTACAGTGAGGTTGTTTTCCACATATGTAATATCTGTGTCAAATTCTGTTATTTAAATTAGTTCATGCAAACAGAGGGATGGATGAGAAGTACTGACAGTATACATGAAAAAGAAACGTAAAAGGTATTCTATATTGTATGCAAAATATAAAAATAGCACAATCTGTATTCTCATGTATTAATACAATTTACAAAAATGCACTTCCTGATAAGAACCTGGAAAGGATTCTGAATGAAAGACATGTTCTAATATCCATCCCAAGTGGTTTCAATGACTGGCGGCATTGAAAAAGTACAAAGAATGGAGGTGTATAATTGAATCCAGTAGTTTTTAGGCCAGTAAAAAAAATGAAAAGGTGCTGTGGTTCTGGATAAGAGCATCTGCTAAATGACTCAAAGATGAAACAAAGCCTGTGTTACAATACCTTAGAAATGCTTCCAACTAATTTGCTCAAGTCAGTAAATAATCTGTATTCGGGTTGGACAGTTGTAGGCAAGGTTACCATGAAGCCTGTGGTGGGTAGGGTTGGGGGTGGGGCTTATTGTGAGACAGGTAGGGATATGGGAGAGGCTGACTGTGAGGCAGGTAGGGATTTCGGACAGAGACGGGCTGAGAAGGTCTGTGTGTCTCCTGATGTTTCTTCAGACTAGTCAACTGGGCAAAAGCTTTATTGCACTCATTGCACTGGAACGGTTTCTCTCCTGTGTGGGTCCGCCGGTGGTTTCTCAGGATATTCCCGCATGCAAAACACCGCCCACAATCTGGACACTGGTATGGTTTCTCACCAGTATGGATTCGCAAGTGCCTAATTAACTGGCTTCTACTTGTAAATCTCTTGTCACAGTAAGAACAGCCATGAGGTTTCTCACCAGCGTGAATCCTGAGATGAAGTTTTAAGCTCCCTGAGAGCGAGAAACTCTTTCCACACTGAGGGCAAAGATAAGGTCTCTCTCCAGTGTGTTTCCTCTGATGAACAAGTAAGTAAGCTTTAGTGGAGAAGGTCTTGTCACACTGCGGACAATGGAATCGGCTATGAACTACATTGTTATGGTTTTTCTGCAGGTGATCCTTCAGAAGAACCTTAGTAGGGAACTTCTCCTCGCAGTGGGGGCATGGAAGAGGCTCTTGATGCATACGGATGGGCCCCAGTGTCTCCCCCTTGTGGTTCTCCTGGTGATGCCGTTCTAATGTTTTCGCACAACGAAACTTCATCCCGCATAAAGAGCAGTGGTAAGGTTTTTCTCCTGTGTGCGTTCTCATGTGTCTCTGTAAGAGTCCAGATTGAGTGAAATCCTTCCCACAACGAGGGCAGATGTATGGTTTCTCCCCAGTATGGATTCTCATGTGTAATTTAAGATTTGCGGCATAAGTGAATCCCCTTCCACATTCTGAGCACACGTGTGGGTTTTTGAGAGGATCATTTGGTGGGTGTCTTATTTTTATGTGTGATTCCAATCTTGCTGCAGTAATGAAGCTCTTCTGACATTGAACACAGCGGTGTGGGTGTTCTGTATGAACACCTTCCCGGTGATGTATAAGGCTTATTTTAACACGAAATTTCTTCCCACATTCTGAGCAATGGTATGGTTTCTCATCTGTGTGAGTTCTGATGTGCCTCTGTAAGTTTCCAGAATCATTGTATTCTTTTCCACAATGTTGGCAAACATATGGTTTCTCCCCAGTATGAGTTCTCAGGTGTCTCTTAAGACTGCCTGGCAAAGGGAATCCCTTGCCACATTTAGAGCACACGTGAGACTTCTTAGGTTCTTGGCATCGCTGAAGATACTGCAAGTGTCTTTTTCTATTTTTTGCCGTGGTAAAACTCTTTCCACAGTGGTCACAGACAAAGGTGCCAAGCCCATTTCCTGAGTCAGTATTGCGTTGTTCAGCATTAGACGAAGTGTGAGGGGTCTTGTCTATTACATGTTCATTCCTCCCCAGTGTATCCCTGCAGTCACCACGACCAGGGGACTCCAGGAGGCCGGAGGGGTACAGGGAAGGCTTGTCCTGGAAATATTACAAATACAGAAAAGCGAATCAGTGGAGGAAACACTGTCTAACCTTGCAAGGATTTCTCAAAAGTATTTCCTCTAAGAAACCTTGAGTCTCCTCAGTGTTTTCATAAGAGGTGAAGGGATCAAGTCAAGACTTAGAAGCACAATTCATGACTGTTAATAAAGTGCACCACTCACTCGCTTATCTTGTACGGGCCTTTCTGGAGGTGGCTCCGCCTCCAGCCTGTTGCTGGGCAAGTGATCCTTGTCTCCCAAGTCCCATTCTTCATTGGAGTCTGCAGCATCATCATCATCATCGTCCTCATCAGATTGGCCTGGACTTAAGCGCTCTGTCTCCCGTCTTTTGCTGGGCAACCAATCATGGTCTTCTTGGTCAAAATCTTCATCACAGTCTAAATCATCCTCGTCAGCCTCCTTCATTCCTGTGATGTCACTTTTCAGTCGGAGTAACCAAGACATTCCATGTTTCTCCGATTTGGATGAGTCCGTCTGATCCCACATTAACTCCATGATTTTCCTTCTCAGTAAGCGATGATTCATCCCTTTCATTTGATTTCCATCCTTGCCGTCTCGTCCATGACGTTCGCATAGGAAACGTAAATTGTCCTCAGTTAAAGTAAATAAATTCTGTTCGATTTCATCAATCAGGGTTTCCTTCTCTGATTGGAGTGGATTCATGCTGCCGGTTCCACAGGAAACCTGTAACAAATTATGATACATCCATCAGAACAAATGCAATATTTTATAAACATTTTGAATATAAAAAAATTACAACATTTTCTCCCCAATTTCCTGAAGTCAAACTCTGGATCTCAAGCAAAAGCAGCAACGCGCTGCAGATTCGTGTCAGTCGAGGATCCAGACAGTTTCCTCCAATTCACATTTCAATATAGTTCTGTTACAAGTTGCTTTTCCAGTTATAAGTCAACATCTTATTAAAACTAGTTGCCATTGCATTGAAGATAACACTGTTTCGAGAGCCCCAAAAGTGTGTATGCAGAAGCTCTACAGATTATCAACAATCAGCAACATTTTCCCTATCTACCAACATTAACCTTAACCTGCACCTTTTCTAAACCTAACCTTTGCAAGCCATTGCTTATAAACAGATAGTAATACTATCAACAAACTATCTGTAGATAATTTACAGATGGAAATTGGGACTCTCAAAAAAAAGTTACCCAAAACATTTATAGTTACCATCCATATAGCCAACTTTTGAAACCATTGTTTATATGAAATGTATTTGTAATCCTACATTTCAAGGCTATAACTACAATAATCTTGTCAGGTAGTAAAATGGTAAGACAAAAATGCTAACTGGATAAGAGATTCCCTGAACTACCCTATCATGTAAATGTTACGCCTATGGTGTCCTGAAGTGCCTCCTGTGGATGTCAAGTACCCCCAGGGGTCCTAGTACCCCTGGTTGGGATCCACTCTGATAAATGAAAAAATGTTAGAGGAAAAAATATCCAGTGTCCATTTATGTTACTATCTTCAAACGTGTAGTGAATATGTTAGTTTTGATTAGCACAAGTCATTGGAATAGCGGTTATAACGTTTGAACGGACAAAGTTTTCCTACGTCAAACTTCGTAGACGATTTTAATTCAGTGATAGGGATTTAGTTACCGGACGTAGCCAAATTATTAATTTAGCTGGTTGCCGTTAGCATCGCGGCTAATTTCATGAGAAAATGCTGCCATTTCAGACAAACGGTTTTAGCTCAAGTCCACTGCCCCTCAAATGTCATTCCTGGAAGCACGCATACACGTTTGTACAATGATACGGTAGGTGTAATCTAGGCGTTAAAACAGCTAACATTAGCTAGCTTAATCGGCAAATTTAGCTAGCAATTTACCTAACAATGTCGACCTCTGCCAAAACGCGATTATGACGTGAAACGCGTTATGATCTACTTGGTTATTTTAATAACTATTGCTGTATAGTTTTTGTTTCTTCCTTCCGATGTGTTTACCTTAAGATCGGAAGTGTTGAGACATTATTGCCTTCTTTCTAGACCGTTCACGTTATACCAGCAGCAGTTGGATGACGCACCTTCTGGAATGACAATAGAACAATTTTTCACAAATAAAAGCCCACATTCTAAGACATCCTCTTGATCCCTCTTCCAATCCAACGGAAATTAAAATATTCCTCATTGACATGTATTGAACAGCAGTACCTCTACATTAAATAAACGAAACGTTTTACAACTATCACCCTAAGGCAAGGATATCCTTTCAGAAGTGTTGGTAATATTCTGGAAACTAGAACAAGCCCATGTACGATGCCAGTAGAATAAATATTTACCCGACTGATAAAGCGTAGTCATTACAAATAAATTATGATATATAGAATAAATCAGAATCTGTCTTTTCTACCAAAATCAGTTGATATGTTTTGTTTTGTATGTATTTTGATGTAAGATCAAAACAGGCCTTTCTGCTTCTTATGGTTATTTATATTTAATCTAGGACATTAGGTCGACCTGACCTGGTATTCAAATGCTAGACAAGACAGGACATGATAAAATGACCTAAAAATGACCTAAAATAAAAATTTGTGTAATAAAACAATTGCTCAAAAAAAAAAGGTTTGTCATGTAACCACTTTATTAACTGCAGTTCAGGTTCTTTTGACACTGACAACATTCATTATTTTATGAACTGCTAATACAAAAATGTTCAGGCTAAATATTTAACCCAAAGATTCAGTCTACGATAATGATTTAATTACTCAAATACAATGCAAACCTTTAAAGTGTTTCAAGACAACTCCATTGAACTGGATTTTCTTAGTCCTTGACAAGGCTCTGACAATCTGTTGCCAAACCTGCCATGTTAAATTTGCTTATAGGTTAGCTAATGACTCTAGCTAGCAACAGCAGGATAACAATTTAGTTGGCCCACGAATAGATGAGGTATCTGGGCTTGAATTAGACATCTTATCACACAGTTTAGTGTTAACTTGGCTAGCTAGCCAGGCTTTTTGGAAGCATGCATGAGCAATCATTTGAATTCTGCCAGTAAAAGTTTACAACATTACAGGTTATTTTCAGTGATTCTCCATCCAGGAATGTTAACAATTTAACCAGAAGTTCATCTCTGAATATTTTTGGTCGCTTCACCCAAGTTATCATCATGTGTGAGGAGTGATGTCTTCTAGGGAGGCATCAGCTCTGTATAATCCTTTGGAAGTTGTAGTGAGACAGAGTAGCTATAAATTTATATGGATGATGAGGATAAAAATGTATTTTCTTAAAGCTCAATGAGGGTTTTCTTGCAACCTGACGTGTTGTGTCCATAATGTTGACTTATTTTGCTAAATAAAACTTCAAGCATTGTAGTATTAACTAAAACATCCCAATTCGATTTTTTGGTAGGTAATGTCACCATGAAGTTTGTGGTGGGTAGGGATGTGGGAGGAGCTTATTGTGAGACAGGTAGGGATATGGGAGGGGCTGACTGTGAGGCAGGTAGGGATTTCGGACAGAGACGGGCTGAGAAGGTCTGTGTGTCTCCAGATGTTTCTTCAGACTAGTCAACTGAGCAAAGGCTTTATTGCACTCATTGCACTGGAACGGTTTCTCTCCTGTGTGGATCAGTCTGTGTTTTCTCAGGATATTACCACATGTGAAACACCGCCCACAGTCTGAGCACTGGTATGGTTTCTCTCCAGTGTGTATTCGCAAGTGCCTAATTAACTGGCTTCTACTTGTAAATCTCTTGTCACAGTAAGAACAGCAATGAGGCTTCTCACCAGCGTGAATCCTAAGATGAAGTCTTAAGCTCCCTGACAGAGAGAAACTCTTCCCACACTGAGGGCAAAGGTAAGGTCTCTCTCCAGTGTGTTTCCGCTGATGAACAAGTAAGTAAGCTTTAGTGGAGAAGGTCTTGTCACACTGTTTGCACTGAACTCTGCCAATGTGGGTCTTCTGCAGGTGATCCTTCAGAAGAGCCTTGGTAGGGAACTTCTCCCCACAGTGGGGGCACGGAAGAGGGCCTTGGTGCAAACGGATGGGACCCAGGGTCTCCCCCTGGTGGTTCTTCAAGTGGTGCTGTTCTAAAGTTTTTGTACAACGAAACTTCATCCCGCAAACTGAGCAGTGGTAAGGTCTCTCCCCCGTGTGTGTTCTCACATGTCTCTGTAAGTTCCCAGAATCATTGTAGTATTTACCACAATGACTACAGATGTATGGTTTCTCCCCTGTATGAGTTCTCACGTGTCTTTTAAGACTGGCAGCCACACGGAATCCCCGTCCACATTCTGAGCACACGTGTGGGTTATTTAGAGGATCACTTGGTGGATGTCTTGTTTTAATGTGCAATTCCAGTTTAGATGCAGTTACAAAGCTCTTCGTACATTTAGCACAGCGGTGAGGGTGTTCTGTGTGAACAGATTCCCGGTGATGCTCAAGACTTAATTTCACACTGAACTTCCTGCCACAATCCAAACAGTGGTAAGGTTTCTCACCGGTGTGAGTTTTGATGTGCCTCTGTAAGTTTCCAGAATCGTTGTAGTCCTTCCCACAGTGCTGACAAACGTACGGTTTCTCCCCAGTATGGGTTCTCAGGTGTCTCTTAAGGCTTCCTGGCAGAGGGAATCCTTTTCCACATTTAGAGCACACATGAGATCTTTCAGTATTTTGACATCTCTGCAGGTACAGTAGGTGTCGTTTAAGACTTCTCGCCGTGGTAAAGTTTTTCCCACAGTGATCGCAGATGTGGAAGCCTGGTCTATTTCCTGATCGTGCTGCATTATGTCCTACACGGTCAGTCTGCCCTGATTTCCTGCAGTCGACCAGCTGCACTGACATCCTCTTCTGACCCAGCAGTAAGCCCCTCCCTCGAGAGGCACGACCTGGGAACTCGGTGAGGCAGGAGGTAGGGCGGGAAGGGTCGTCCTGGAAACAGAGACAGAATTAGAAACAAAACCACCACACTAATGAAGTCACAGAAGTATTTTTTTAAGATTTACTCGATTACTCTGCGCTTTCTGAAAGCACTTGTGGTTAAAGCTCAAGGGAAGGAACCTTGAGTGTCCTCCAGTGTTTTATAAGTGGTCTAGGAATCAAGGTAATACTTAAGCACAATTCATGACTGGCAAAAAGTGCACCACTCACTCTTTTTTTTGGTATGGAGCTTTCTGAAGGAGGATCCGCCTCCAGCCCTTTGCTGGGCAAGCGATCTTTGTCTCCTGCAGCCCAATCTTCATCACAGTCTGCAGTATCATCCTCATCTTCATCATCAGGTTGTCTGGACCTCAAGTGTCTCATCTCCAGTCCACTGCTAGGCAACCAGTTGCTGTCCTCCTTGTCAAATTGTTTTTCATCATCATCATCGTCGGTTTGGCTTGGACCCAGGTGAGAACAACCAGCATTCTCCTGTATCAGTCTTATGTCCTTCTTCAGATGGAGTAGCCAAGACATTCCCTGCTCGTCATATGTCATGAACTCTACATTGTCCCACATTTCCTCCATGATTTTACGCCTCAATAGGCGATGATTCATCCCGTTAATTTGAGAACCATCTTTGTCACCTAGTCCATGACCTTTACAAAGGTTGCGTAAATCGTCCTCGGTTAAAGTAAATAAACTTTTTTCAATTTCATCAATCAGGGTCTCCTTTTCTGAACCGAGTGGATTCATACTGTCCTTCCCATTTACTAGTCATTGGCAGGACTTTAGAGGACCTGTTAAAAAAAGGATACATCCTTTAAAAAACATGTATAGACATGTATAGACAGAAATTGTCTGGTCAATTACCTCAATCGGTGAACCCCTATATTTCAACCCTGCCATTATCTAACCAATAGTGAAGATTTACTCTAATAAAATAGTTTTATACCAAATTCATTTCTTCAGATATCATGGTATTATCCAGTGTTCTATTCAAGTGTTAACAGAGACCTGCTGTCACCTGCAAAATGGTTGGCGCCCTTTATAAAGTAAGTTGCAGTGCTTTCAAATAAGCTTCTCTGGTGAAGGTGGCGTCATGGCAACAATTTAGCTTCTTAAGTACATTTTATACAAATCCTGATTCCACTGTACTTTTGAGAAATAATACATTACCTGTTAGAATCAAAGGTCAACTCTGAGCAACTGTATAAATATAAACTAATCTTTACAGTATTAACTTTGCAAAAATATGATTATCATTTTTTGAGCAGTGAGAAATACATCACATACTGATGGAGACAGCTGAACGGAGACGGCTTACCACTTAATTCAACAAAGATACCCCTTTAAATGTCCTATATTTAACCGATGAAATTTTTTATTTGTGCACCCCCATTGTCCAACACAAGACCACACGACAATTTAACGGACCTAGAAAGATACATTTCAAGCACAGCTTTTACATGGAAACTTGTGACGTTACGTAGCTACCTAGCAAACGCGTATGTATGTACATATTCTTTTTTGTCAGAACACATACTTTTCACAGCACTAGACATTTGGATTTGGCTACAAAGATGAAATATACCAAGAGGGATGATCTACCTGGTTGGTTTTTCTATGTTAACTGAACAATGTACATAATAGCGTCGGTTTGGGTCTTACCGTTCAGTTCACCTTTTTATTGAATATTATTTAAAACCCCGGCTCTGTTTACTAATGTTTTAAATCTTTAGACTGAGGAGATTTTAAATTCTATATGTAAATATATCTGGTGGATTTGTTGTTAGCAGCATGTCGATTACGTCTTCCTTTCTTCTTCTTTGGTACAATGGAGTTAACGACTTAATGTCGCCATCTGCTGCACCGTGAAGGAAAATTGTTACGGTGCATATAATACATAATGCGCAAGGTTCCTCGTAGTTTTAGTGACGTTTCTAAATTGTCTGCGATCAAATTTAAGTTTCCAGCTGCACTGTATTCTTTCAGACACTAACGAAAACATACTGTTTCTCTTAAGACTGCCTGTCTAATGGAAGTTCTTTCCACATTCAGATATTGTCAACATTTTGGTATCTTGGGATTTTTGTCAGTCCTTCCCAATATTGACAACCAGTATGAAAGTAATCTACTGAAAGCAGTTCCTTTTTTACAATTTTGTAATTTAGTAGATTCTCCAGAGCGACTTACAATAGCCTGCAGGTAGGGAGGTAGAGATGCCCTCTGTATTCATGAGGTAGCAAAGCTTGCCCCACAGTGGAAAAGGAGCAATGGTGATGTTCCTCTCTTGCAGGCATTGCTCTTCTGAAAGGCAAGCCTTTTCAGAACAATTTTCTCCTGGGTGAGCTTTTGTTATGTTTCACCGTTAGTGTCCACACTCTTTAAAATCATTCCAATACAGACATCAGACACATAGCATTTCCAGAATGAGTTCTTCTGTCTTTAAGACTGGAGACCACACAGAATCATGCGGTTTCTCTAGAGGAATGTTTTTCAATACTGCTCCTGGAAGCACCCAGTCCTACATGTTTTAGACCTCTCCCTGCTCGGTCACACCTGATTTGAATGATCAGCTCATTATCAGTACTTGATCAGCAGAGAGTTTGGGCAGAGAGATCTGAAACATGCAGGTCAGGGGGGCGTCTAGGAGCAGGGATATTCTAATCTGGCCTTCGAAGCCAGTTCCACTCCATTTCTTCATTGAAACCCTTTAATCAGAGACTTATTCAGACTAAAGACAAGGGTCTAATTTATGATGAGGTAGAACAGAATACCAATAGGCTCCTGCCCTCCTAGGGTACGATTTGAATAACCCTGATCTAGAGGATAATTTTGTGGATGTACTTACAAAGGTCTTCATATAGTGAGCACAGTGATGAGGGTATTCTTTGTTGTAACTTTCCTGGTGTATTTTAAGGCCTGATTCATATGCAAAAGTATTCCAACAATCCTGAACAGTTTATCTTCAAGCACACAGCCCCATTTTGGATCTGAACCTTGATCTCAACTAGAAAAAATGTCAGTAGCTTTGTTTTTGAGTTATTGCATACATCTTTTTTCCTTTTCTTTTAAAAATTCTCTCTTAACCGAGAACATTTAGAATGTATCGCATGTGTATACCCCAGTCAAACCAGATGTCACAATGAGCACTTCAAAGTTCCTTATGTCTCAGATGAACTTGAATATATTACTTAATAATGATTGGTCCAATCTGCCAGCTTCCTGTTAGCTAGCTTAATCAGCCAACTTAGCCAGCAAGCTGTGGATATACTGTAGCTACAACTTTACAATTTGGTTGCATTTAATAACGTTTGTTGTCAGACACAAAAACTCTATCCAGGTTCTAAAGGCTGAGAGACTCAATTAATTATATCAAAACTGGTTCAGCAGAAGCATGTTTCTGGTAAAGAAACATTTAAAAAGGCATGTGTACAATCTCTATAGACACCACTTACCATCCGATGGGTTAAATGTGTTGAACAATGTTGTTCATTTTTTATTACAAATGTTCCCAGGTTTCCTATGAAACCGGAGGCTTTCTCTCAAAAGTTTTACGCCCAGAAATAGGGAAAAAAATATATCATCACATTCCACAGGAGCTCACTTAATATAGCCTTTTTCTTTCTTATTTAAAGCTATTTATAGAAAAAAATATTATAACATATTCTTTAAGAAAGTAAAAACCTTTTCCATTATGCAATTTAATTCTGTATTTCAGGATACCTTCAGCCTCTAAAAGACCAAGGTGTCCCTCTACAAACACTCAGGAACAGAGATGAACAAATTGGATTTATTGCTTTTGCGTAAAATGCTCTGATCTGCCTTTTCAAAGAAAAGATTTCTGAACGACGCATTGTTCCTGCGATCGAATCCCAGAAAAAGCAGTGTAAAAATCTGTTTACGTGTCATTGGATTGGTCATCCAGTGGTACCGATCGCCGTTTCACATCCAGGAAACACAGGCCAGGAACAGTATCACCATGGGAACTGCAAAATAAATAAACATGACAGTGTTTTAGAATCCCCTCAGCGCCTCTCGGCTTGCCCTCTCCAATCTCAGATCCCCAAAATCAAATGTACGTTTCACTAGTGTGTACTAATCTAATAAACAATGTACAGTCGATGAATAGTGGCACATAACCATTGGTTAAAAAGGCGAGGGGGCGGGAACAGCACATGGTCCTCACCTGATGTATCCAGGCAACAGCACCATACTGAGGGTGTCATCCGGAAGAGCGCGAAACAGCTTCCCCACACGGCTGTCCAACCTCCTCATCAAATGTGCCACTTCCTTCTCCTCACCTCCGGTTTTGCACGAAGACATGTCAAGTGTCTCTTCAGAGTCGCACCCCAGCCTTGTGGTTGCCATAGTTACCCAAGAGCGTAGATGGGGCGGGGTCAGGGCCCTGCAGGTGCACACCTTCGTGTCATAGAGTTCCGTCGGTGAGGTAAGAACCGCCTCCACAGCGTCAGGACAATCGTACTCTGAAAAATGTATACAATGTTTACATAAAATGGACACATTTCTCTTCAGAGTTTTGTGTTTGAAAATGTATCACAGCTTGGAAAGTCGTGGATTGGTTGATCGATGACTTACTTATGAATGCGTGTCTCTTCCGTTTCCGTTGACCACAGTGTTTTGCAGGTAAAATGACACCCTTGACTGTGCCGTAGTGCCCAAAGGCCTCAAAGAGGTCCTGTTCAGAGGGTCCAGCGGAGTTAGCGTCTGGCTTTACTCCATTCGCTTCGGCTGATATCTTTGCTAGCATAGCTTTAGCTCGGAGCACAGTTTCATTGACTTTAGATGACAGTTGTGGAAGCTTAGCGAATTTAGTTTTGCCATGCTGCTCGTCACTATTCGTTCCATTGACTTTTGCGAAGAGAACTGAATGGTTAGCTGTAGCGTGTGGCTGAGAGCCATTGACCTTAGCTGGGAACTCTGCTACATTAGCATTTAGACCTGTCACTTTGCTTTGGATAGTTGCATTAGCATCAGTTTTTGGCAATGTCCCATTTACTTTGGTTGTGAGGCATGTTGTTTTAGCATTAGCCTTTAGCCCTGCAGCGTAAATGACATTAGCATTTAGCAGGTCCTCCTGCAAGGAATTCAAATAGACCTCAAAATCAAGCATAGACTCCTTCACAGGCCTCTGGACCTGCCGGGTAGGAGAGACAAGCACACAGTTCGCAATACGGAAACATTAAAGTTCAATGTTCAAAGTTTACAAAAACCAGACAGAAGTTTAAATCTCTGGGAGCAAGACAGAGAAGAAAATGTGGCAGAAATTAGATGAATTATATGATATTTACAGAGAACATGAGATTGGATTTCAAGACCTTGATAATGTGTCTGTCAAATAGCAGTAAGGAGACCGGGGGTCCAAACCTTGATAATGTGTCTGTCAAATAGCAGTAAGGAGACCGGGGGTCCAAACCTTGATAATGTGTCTGTCAAATAGCAGTAAGGAGACAGGAGGTCCAAACCTTGATAATGTGTCCAGTGTGCAGCTGTGCTCCATCGAATGTCTCCACAGCCAAGACAGCTCCCTCCAGCAGGTCAAACTCCACCTCCGCGTGCAGCTACAGGGTCAAAGGTTAGAGGTGAAAGGTCAAAAACAGATCCAGAGTTCATGTGAGCAGACTAATTCTGAGTGAGCTCGTATGAAGTCACTGCCTTTGGACCCTGGACCAGCGGTCTGTGGTCACGTACCCTCTGCTCAGCGCTCAGAAGCCGGACGGTTCTGACAGGTCCACATTTGTCAAACAGCCTCCTCACGTGCTTCTCTGTGTAGTCGCTAGGCAACGGCCCAGCAAACACCATACACATCTCTCTCAGACGCACAGACATCTGAAACAAACACACACACAAACACACAGACAGACCTTTTGTCATACATAATGAAATGAACAGTTATACAGATAGTGCCCCTGTTGGAAAATGGTGAGCATTGAGGAAAGGTGTAAATCTTTGTATCCCGTTTTCACAGTACTCACACAACGCATTAAATGGTTTGACCCAGACAGGACTGCAAGTTCAGCAGCACAGTCTCCATATTATCTGATTAATTGGGATTTAGAGTCATGCACCCTTTGGTTGCCAACCTTAGTGGTTTTATTTAGAACGTCTCATCAAGAACTTCCAGAAACGTCCATGTTGTTTATGACTTGAGGTCATGTGGTGGAAGGATATATGATTAGTTGACAAGTTTATTACAATGGGCTAGCACTACAACACTGGGCTCAGAGGAGAGGTTTAGAAAACCTAGGGCCCTCAGAGGAGAGGTTTAGACCACCTAGGGCCCTCAGAGGAGAGGTTTAGAACACCTATGGTCCACAGAGGAGAGGTTTAGAACACCTATGGCCCTCAGAGGAGAGGTTTAGAACACCTATGGCCCTCAGAGGAGAGGTTTAGAACACCTATGGCCCTCAGAGGAGAGGTTTAGAACACCTAGGGC
>JACXGJ010002035.1:0-72174 GCA_016801105.1 Esox niger | reverse complement strand
ACCCTGACAATCTAACACACCCCCTGACAATCTAACACAAGCCCTGACAGTCTAACACACATCCTGACAATCTTAAACACCACCCCTGACAATCTAACACACACCCTGACAATCTAACACACCCCCTGACAATCTAACACACACCCCCTGACAACCTAACACACACCCTGACCATCTAACACACCCCCTGACAACCTAACACATGCCCTGACAGTCTAACACACACCCCCTGACAGTCTAACGCACACCCCCTGACAATCTATCACACCCCCGGACAATCTAAAACACACACTTCACAATTTAGCACACACACTCCACAATCTTTGTTATTTGTCATGGTTTGCGTTTCTGTGTCCCCTGGAAGAGAAGCTGTTGCTTTGTAGGAACTAAGGGGGTTCCAAGTAAATAAAAAGGGACAAGTGATTATGTGGGAACAACCATAACAAGTCAATACCCATTCATCAATTCTATTAACTGTTAACAAATGCAATGTTGTTGTCCATGAACATCTGTGTGCACTTCTTCATTCACACGTTTTCAAAAGGCGCCAAAAACTAGACCAGCGCCAAAAACTACACAGTAATAGGGACCAAAAAGATACCTTTCACACTCAGGCTTTTGTAGCATGCTAGCTTATTAAAACAGAGAACAGGGAAAGACAAGGTGTGTGTTTCCCTAATGCCCTGGCCGGTCGGGCTATTCTCAGGAATGCAGCCGTGCTCTTTCTGAGGGCTAAGTCAGTCAGGCTCTTGTGTGAAGCATGTCAAAACAAGCTGCCATCATTCCACCCTGGGCTGAGAAAAAGCAGGCTGAGGGAGCAATGTGGGAGAGGTGGGGAGGGCATGGCGAGAAACGCTAGGCTGGCCTGCACACTAAGGTCACCCAGCAATTAACCCCACGAGGTGCTCACTCACCCCTCCACCCTTTCTATCTCTCTTTGTCTCTCGCTCTCTCTCCACACACACACACACACACACACACACACACACACACACTTCATTTCTGTAATCCAGAGGACCTCCACAGCTGATCTCTCCCCGCCCCTGACCCATGACCCCGTGCACCTCTTTGAATGTCACATGACCATGCAGGTGTGGAGAGGTCTCTGGCCCGGGACGGCCTCCAATTAGTGACCCTAATTAGTGCAGGGCCCCCCCCGGTGGGTCTCAGAAATGGCTTTCAGGGAGGGGGGAGAGCGACGGGCAGTACAGTGATGCAAGGCCTGGGAGGAAGGGGTTACACACACATATACACACACACACACACACACACACACACACACACACACATGCACACACATGCACACACGCACGCACGCACACACACACCACTAGGATTAAGGTTAATATCGCTTTATTAACCAGTTTCACACACAAATTAATTTGTCTTTGGCTTTATCCCAACAGTTGTTGTTTTGTGGAGTGTAAGTGCCTTGCTCAAAGGCACAATGGCATGCAATAGGATCTTGGATTTGATCCCAGCAGCACTCTGGTCGCCATTTCACTTGCCGACACAGATTTGTCCCTCTGGTTGCTGGCTCGCCTTTTTGACACACGCACGAGGCACTGAACTGCGCACTCACCCCCATGCACACACACATTGTCCTACTTAGTATGATGGACAGCCGGGTTATAAAAATACTTCCATAAAAGAAAGAAATACAAGCAAATGTGTTTTTGGTATTATTCTGGTGCGAAACCCTTTTCAGGACTAAGCAGTGCTGAAGCTCTGCTGCAGTAATAAGCTTTCCCTAATGCGTGCCCGTTGCACGGGAACTTCATGCAGTGCTGAATGCTTAAATCCACTGCCACAGGGAAGACTCCCTCAGCCCACCTCCTCCCTCCCTCTCCGTCACCTTTCCCACCTCCTTTCTTCCTTGCTAAAACGGGCCACCCATCTGGCCTCCTTTCGACAGGGCCTCTCTCCTCTTGCCCCTTTAAATAAAGGCGCCAATCATTTTAATTGGCACCCTGGGGTCAATTGTCCCTGTGTCGCTGGACAGAGGACAGGAGATGAGAGGAGGAGAAAAGAGGTGAGTAGAGGAGGACACACGAGAGAGGTAATAGCTAATGGTTAACTTGGCAACCGGCATGAAATGAAATACGGGACAGACTTAGTGGCTAGTTTATAAGGTACACTGGAAAACCCCCCAAATGGGTCTCTACTGTCAGCGAGTCATTTGGCCGTGGCTCTACAAAGTAGACTGGAGAATGGAGACATTCAGTTATTGTTTAGGTGAACATGTGACTGGGCACAAGGAGTGACCTAAGCGAATTTGATCACGGTATGAACATTGCTGCTGGGAACACGGGTTCCAAAATGTCTGAAACAGTCGCCGTCCTGCCTTTCCCATGCTTGAAATGTCTAGGGTTTACCAAACACGAAACGTCCAATCAGTGGCGTGTGGGCAAAAACAACTACTTGATTAGCGAAGTTGACGGACAATGGCAAGAATTGTGCACGCTAACAAGCGGTCCACATGCAGGCAAATACCGGCATGGCACAACAGTGGTGTGCCCAAAGGCATCATGGGAATGCACACACATCAGTCTTGTCACGGATGGGCTATCGCAGATTACCAAACCAGGTTCCAATCCTGTTTGTACGAAACAAGAAGCAGATTCAGTGAGCACGCGATCACTATCACTTAAGGGGTGGAAAAACACCATTGCCTCGTCTGATGAATCCCAGTTCCGTTTACTTGAGTGGCCGGCACTGTCCCCTGACCTCAAACCAACCCAAGTCTTTGGGTTGAGATGGAACTGGCTGTATGGAACAAACATCCCCGTGGATCACTGACCAAAACATTGTAGGATCCGTACCCCGAAGAATTCAAGCTGTTCAGCAGGCAAAGGGGTCAGACCCAGAAAAGGTTCTTAGATAATCCTCAGAGGTTGTTCACTGAAACTGCAAGGGAGCCCCTGTAAGCCCGTAAAGGTTGTTCGAAAGTTTGTTTTTAGAAACACATTACATGCAGGTGTCCCACCACAGCTTCAATTTAAATATTCCATTAAAGGTTCTCCAGGGGTCTTCTCTGTTTAAAGTGGAGGTAGATGTGGCCGTTGATTGTATTTTCCTCCCAAATGTTACCCATGGAAAAAAAATAAAAGTGTTTCAGTGCATAAAAAAGAGACAGACAAAGAGCAAGTTACATAGACATAAATTTATATGCATATTAATAAAAATACATATACATATTATACAATATCTGGCCTTTCAAGCCAGAGAGCCTAAAAACTGCTCTTTTAAACCAGAACACATATCTTTAAATAAGTGCAATTTGTTAATGAGACAATGAACTGTAAAGCATATATAAAGTTGTTTCGTTTTTCCGTCTTCTTTTTTGTTTTGAGTAAAGGTCACATGATACTGACATGGAGAAACTTGTGCAAAGACCCATATACAGTATTTACAGTGTTGTTTTTTATTCACTGTGAGTAATAGATTGGTGCCAGTTAATTCCACATGGTCAAAAACACATTTTACTAAGGCCAATCCCAGATCAGTGTGCCCGTTTATCCAACGGCATTAGAAAGGATAGTTGGCTTAAGCGCACACAGATCTGGGATCAGGCAACAACTTTACTGTATATGGCCCAACTACACTCACATAATCTCACCTGTAAGGACAAAACACAGCCTATGTAGACACTTCGTTTTAAATAAAGGAACATTTCCACACAATCTCATAGGACTTCGACCATCAAACTCATGACACAGGTTAGCACTGCTTTCATGGAGAGAGAGAGAGAGAGAGAGAGAGAGAGAGAGAGAGAGAGGAAACAAGCCCATATTTGCAGTCTCAGAATACCGGTCCTGATCCAGGATCAGTAGTCATGAACCAATATACATTTGTGACATGGACACTTGAGAGGAGGTTAAGGGGTAACGGCAGTGTTCCACCTACTCCCATTTTACATTTGAGTCATTAGCAGACGCTCTTATCCGGAGCGACTCACAACATCTTGAATGCTATTCAATTCAGTAAGGAAAGTAGATTTAAAATCCATGTTTCTCTCTCTAAAAGACAAGAAAATAGGAAAATAAATGTCAGTGTACTGAACAGACCCTGTAGACCAGGTGTTCCTACACACAAGTCTCAGTGGATAATATCTGATGTTGTATTTTTAGTGTGGCATTGTTTCAGGAAATATTCTGTTTAGTCGAGCACAGCAATAGAGGGACAGAAGAAGAAAAGGAGTTTGAAAAAGACAATAGAAAGAAGGAATTGAATAAACAGTAGAAACACAGACATTTATGTGGAACTATTTGCTAAAAAAAGCACTATCACTTTCCACCCACTATGGGGCAAGGTCAGTATCTCTTATGCGGAGCCCTTTAATGGGTTTTCCCATGACACTTTGTGTGTTTTTGAACATAAGCCCTGAGCTGGTGATTGATTCGTACAACTGCAGGAAAATAAGATCCTATTGAAAGAGATGGTTATACAGATGCTATTCGTCCAGGTTGATCATTTTCGTAGAGGATTTGCTGGAGAAATCCAGTAGTTCTCCTGAGGAATATCGAGAGAAAAAAACCTAGAGTACAGCTTCTCACTTTGTGTCATGAGACTAAAGTGCCTGGGGAGCAACTGAAAGTGTTATGGGGAAAATGAAAGCAAGTAAAGTAGAAATGGGAAGCGTGTCTGCCTCCACCCCTGCCCCTGCCTTCCTCCCTGGCTGCCTGCCTGGATGTCATCTTGCCTGCCTCCTTGCCTGCCTGCCTCCCTCCCTCACTTCCTCTCAGGTCTTTCTCTCTCTTCAATTTTTAATAGTGAACGGTGTAAATATTGAATGTAGCTTATAGAAAATAACATGGTATTCGACCACACATCCGGTAGAACCAAGGCTCCAAGACAGAAACAGAGATGTTTTCACAACAACAAGACAAGCAGTGGCACCACAATACAGCAGCTTAGATAGGAGAGCTAATGAGACTGGCTGAAAAAGGTTGAACAGTTGTAGGAGAGAAAGCAGTCGGATGAATCTGCTTCTTCAGTATGAAAGTATTGTTAACACTGATAACCTTGACATTACAATGTAGTAACATGGGACCATATCAGAAAAAGAAAAGGGACTCAAGGTGGCTTTATATTACTGGTCAACTGTGAGTCACTGAAGTGAGTCAACTTGCGATAAAAACAAGCATAGATTACTTAGAGATACTTAGAGAAAATATAACTGGCAGGACTATAGGAAAATCCAGTGAACAAATGAGTCCAAAGATTAATTTGAGGTAACTCAAGTAGTAAACCAAAAGAAAATGTGGTAAGCTCTAAATAAGCATGTCTTAGAACTTTAGGTTTCTGGGTAAAATCAAACCGCTCAAAAGATGTCCTGCTGCTTGTTTACGTAGAAAAAAAGGACTCCAGAATCTGTAACTAACCCTTAAGGTTAATCTGTCCTCTTAACGGGTCGTCTGCTTACATTGTGTTTAGAACTGTACCTATTGGATTGTTCCCGTAGGGAGGATTAGCAATGGACTGTATGGGGCATTGGGTGATTGTGATGGAGGTCTCACTAAAGCACTGGTATTATACGGCTTGCCTGCTAGATCTGAGCCGAAAGCCCATTCAATCCGACTCACAGGAGTTGTAATAATAGAAAAATGTGTGTCGGTTTTTGGGGTCTTACACAACTAACATTCTTTTATTCAAATGAGGCCCCTCTTAAAACAGACTCAATGAAATGATTTTGCCACCAGCTGCGCCACATATACGGAGGTTCTACATGTGTAAGACCTCGCCCTTATACAGTCACACACAGCATCTGAGCATGTGCAATGCTTCGTTTCCCACTGTTTCAGTGTGGTAGTCACAGTACCGAACCAGAGACGAAGACGTACATCACGGTCTAACACTCTTAGTCATTTTGGGAATGTACCCACTATGCTGTTACCTAAGTTTACCATTAAATGACTGCAACTGCATTGAAAGTATGTAGAAATTTGAATGGACCTAGACATTTTTTAAATAACTGCCCTTTATCGACCCAAAAAACATTTTATTAAGAAACCAGTCTGGAAAGAAATCTGTGCAGCTCTTCACTGAATTTTGAAAACCTGGTGTTTTCCTTGAGACAAAATGACGGCCAGATCCTGCTATAAAGGAAAAGGGTTGGTTTGTGATCCAACCTATGAATATCTGATAGCTCTAGATCGCTCCCAAAATAAGGGGAAAAAATCTTCTAGGAACATAAAGTGCTTTATAAATAAAAATCAACCGTTGATGGGTCTTGTGCACCAGAGAGTGTCTGGGAAGGATTTGCCAAATATCAATGTTCAATAAGTGACAAAAGATGCAAATTGAAGGGGAAGTGCCAATCTCAGAAACAATATACATTACTTTACAGTTTTTCTCAGTCACCTACAAGTGTTTTCTTTTCTTGCTTTCCGTCTAACAATTGAATGTAATGTAAACTGTCTTGCTGACAGAACATCGGTTTCATCAGAAGAGAGGGGGTTGCAAATGTGTTCTAATCCAGTAATCACTAATTAGTCCTGCACAAAATTATTACAGGCTTCACAAGTATTCAAACAGATGAAAACTAAGGAAAGATCTAGGCAACTGTTAACTTCTTATGATAATAACAAACTTTGTGTCTTTCCATTACAGAAATTTGCTTTGGTGTGTGATGAGGCCTATACATTCATGTACTATATCGTAGTGACATCTTTCTTCATTTCAACTGGGAATGTATTTCTGCGTGTGCATGTTAAGTCTATAAACCAATGTCATGAACAGCTGAATTTATGGTTTTAGATTTATGGTTTTAGATTTTAATGACATAATGCACACTTGTTAAAACACGTTGTTAAGAGATGTTTATGCTCATTTCCATTTGTTATTTAAAGTAGCTTTTGGATTCAAAAAGGTTGAATACCCTTAATTTCTTTAGCGCCAAAGGAAATCTGTCAACCAAAAGGGATTTGTTTAAAAGACTAACATTGACGTTTGTCTGCAAAATGTCAATTTTTGTAATTTTATGTAGTCTATTTCCTTTGCTGGATGTTTTTGTATATTTTTTTGGGTGAATGTGTGTATGTTTTAAGTAGGCATCTACATTTTGAATGTATATACTGTTTTGAAAAAGACACATGTCTTGACAACTATGTTTTGAAATGGACAACACTGTTCCAAGGATAATGTATGCAGTTGAGAAAAACTGTAAAAAAAGAAAAACTTCTCTCCAGAGAAGAGGAAAGTAATTAAGAGATGATCAGTGCTCACTTTTTTTTGTAAGTTCCATGAGATACGGAGAAGTATTGAGATTAACTGATTAGCAATTGTGTGTATGTGTGCCAAACCTACACGATAAACATTCAAACACAATAAAAGGCCTAAGGCAAGACCTGTCACATGAATACCAGGTGCAGTGGTAGTAAATGCATGGCATTGATAGGTAGCATTTTATATACACTAAAACAGGTTCAACCCTACAACATCCAACCATGATAAACCCTTTGGGTTCCAGATTATCTGGACTGGGGGTTGTCATGGTAATCTGTGGGTGAGTGGCTTTAAACATTAGTGTTACCAGTGTTAACGCATACATTGGGCAGAGTGATACTGTGTCACTGCCAAATATCAAGTGTCAATCTCACGAGTGTGTATTAAAGGTCAGGGAGTTAAAGGTCAGAGGACAAGCTTTTCCGGTTTACCTCAATTTACTCCAGTTGATTTTATGACAGTGACATCAGGGCGTTGTTGAGGCAGAGCTAACGAGGCTAACGCTACCCCATTACTTTGGCAAGGTCATTTACCCAAGTAGCATCTCCACTGCTTTTTTCAACAGCTTTTTTCTTCTTTCTCAAGCATGGATTCGACCTAGGACTATCTTTAGTTTATACACAATTTGTCCACATTTTAAGACACACACACACACAACCAAACAAGAGTTGGACACAATAAAGTACAAACTAACATTAGAAACTGCTAAAGTGTATGAATATTTTTTACGTGGAACATTCTGGCAGAAAGCTGCCACACGATGGAAAACCTAGTAATATGACATTTGTCTGGTGTTGAAGGAGTAACTTGTAATTCTTTAGGCAATTACTTGTAGCCACTCACGTTAACTTAGTCTCACATAAACATAGTCAGGGCCTTTTAAAAAATATCAAAGTTTTAAAATACATTATATAACAGAAAGAAATGAAAGACTAAAGAAAGAATAGAATATCACACAAATGCACTGACTGGATGAAGGGTAATCAACCCAAACCCCTGTAAGGTAGATGGAGAAGTGTTAGGAAAAAATACAGGTTCTCCATCATACACACATACATATATACACATACATCCACACATACGCACACACGCACACAAACACACGCACATACTATCTCTCCAAAAATTCAGAAACAACGTTTTTTTGTGGGACTGTCGTCATCATCCCCTTGTCAGTGGCAGACAGTAGCTCAAGATTACATGGGAACGGGTCCAACCTACGACACAAAATGGCGACGCATAGAGAAACCTGCTGTAGTCAGTACGGCCATCCTTGTCAGCCAATGGTGGACACTGCGCTTCGTGATCCAACCAATGCGAGACAATTACGTTGGTTGGCAGATAGGTGGAAGCAGAACAGAGGGAGGGGAAAGGGGAACAAACCCATAACCAAAACGGCCCTTAGGAAACTGTCTTCTTCCCATTCAGATCTCCATCCTTGGAGATCCGGTCGAGTCGCATGTAGGGCTCGAACGCAGAGGACCCGCACCCGTAACCGGTCGGCAGTTCGTGATGAGCGCCCCCGAGCAGCGGCATGGAGAAACACAGCGAGTGTGGCGGGGGAACACCCAGACGGGTCGACGGCGTAGTCCCACCCAGCGACAGCCCAAAAGTCCCACCCACGCCATGTGCACCATTCCCAGGCGGCGTGCTGCTATTCACCCCCGGTGAGGAGGAGGAGCCACCAGGACTGGCCATTAGAGAGCCGTTTCCTTGGTGCTGGGAGCCCATCAGGGGGTTGAGGGGCGGCGCAGAGAGGAGTCGCCCCTGCTCGAGGAGGCGCAGGATGTTACAGGTGGCCAGCGACTCTGATGTGGAGGAGGAGCGCTTGTCAGAATCCTTGGTCGTGTCTTTCTTCTGCTTGGTGCGACGGTTTTGGAACCACACTTTAACCTGGAATAAGAGAACAGAATGAAAAGGGAACAAAATGTAAACACTGAATTTCAATCATTTCATTGTTCAGTTCACCAACACGGCGGACATTCGGTTACATTGTAACTCCGGCTTATATCGACATTAAACCACAAATTGACTGTTTCTGGAGGAATATCTCTACACAGGACGCAGGCACACAGCTTGCCGCAGCCTGGATGTCCTTGATATAAGCAGGATTTTGTAATGCGCCAGTGCGTTAAGGTATCGCATGTGGAGGGGCGTAACTCTAAAGGTCATTCAGACATTGTACAGGGACAAACACACCCATACAGAAAATCATGCACATGAAAACTGCATACTGACCGACATTCTGCACTTCTCCTCAGCCCTTCGGGGCTTTGTTTGCATCCCTGTGTGAGTGCTATGACAAGACAATCACCACACACGACCAGAGCACGAGTTGCTAGTAAGGCAGTAAAACCTAATGGTCATTTTGTTCTTTCCAAAGCTAAGATAGACTATATACAGAGACATCCAGTGCAAAACAACATTCTCTTAAGCGCTTACTCCCATCAGCTCTTCTAACCTTCAAGAGAACATGGGAAAAAAATGATTGTACATTTATGTCAGAAGCTAGAGGGATTACAGTAATCAGTTCATACATTTTCAAACCGACTCCAATGGGAATGAAACCCAGAACATTAGGGTTGCTAGAACCGCACTCTACTAGCTCAGCAGAGCGGGACCAGATTCAGAGGCTCAGAGGGGGACAACCGAGTTAGACTCCAGAACTGTATTCACAAACGGAGCCGGGATTGTTCTGACAGGTTCTGAAACAACCGGTCAAATAAAAGCTACATGATGAAACGTGATAAAAGTTTTTTTACGCTATTGGGGTTAGTTCCATTTCCAAATCCAGGAAGTACACTGAAATTCCAACGCTTTTCAGTGTGAAACATTTGGATTTGGAATTAGGTTTCATTTCTAATGGACTGGAAATTAAACTGACTCTAACCCTGGATGGAAAAAAAATTGTTTACGCCTGCTAGTCTGGCATTTAGCCGAGTCCATCTGACCTTTTAGGTCACCATCATCTCAGCGGCTCGATTAGTGTGAGTATAATGAGATTGGGGAGGGATCCTTCTGCGCTGACGCCACATGTCTCAGAGAAAAGACCCTGGTCACAGTCTCTGTATTGTCCCAACCCTCTACGAGTACAGTACGGCTGCCTATGGAGAAACGTCACATCCCACATCGAGGTCAACCATGCATCCCGAATGGGTGAAAAACCCACAACAGATCACCCTCACCCACCTCTTTGTTGAGGTTAACGGGACGTTACTACAAGGGAAACGATGGAAAGAGAACATAAGCAAATCTCTCCCTTCTAGTACATCTACACTATTGGAAATAAATCCGTCCTAATGGGATCCAGGGTTCAGCGCTGGGGCAGAGATTACGAAAGGGGAAGAGCTTGGCTGACGTGACCTGCGTTTGCCCTCGCCCTCCCCTACACAGTTTGCTTCAATAGGGCACGGCCAGGGCAGAGCAGGGCAGGGCTGGGTAGAACTGGGCGGAGCTGGGTCGAAACCTTGCAGGACCGGGCAGAACAGGGAACGGGTGGGCTGGACTCATTCACAAAGTAAACAGCCCCTAAGCACTTGTCCTAGTCACTTTCCCTCTGGGGAATCCCCATCAAAAGCAGATCCAGTTTTGGTTGCCGATTGAACTGCCAGTCCAATTAACGAACGCTGACCCATCTGCCATTGATTTGGCTTTGGGAGATGAGTGAACAACTTTGCAGAGTTGATATCACTCACAGTTCAACGCAACCTGTAGTACCAAGTCAATTGGAATCAGCACGACCATGTGTTCACCCAGACTCGAATCTCACTGGTCAGACTCCTCGTCAGGATGTGATGGACGCAACAATGTAAGTCATTCAGCTGATGAGGGAGTAAGGTTTAGGGTGAGTTTGGAGTCCAGTGGTGGGTTGGGCAGAAAGCAGCTTTGAAGATAACTAACTGCATT
The DNA here is from genome assembly GCA_016801105.1 of Esox niger. NCBI lineage: Eukaryota > Metazoa > Chordata > Actinopteri > Esociformes > Esocidae > Esox > Esox niger. The sequence continues at coordinate 61,041 of JACXGJ010002035.1, read as the reverse complement.
TGAGTCAAAAAGCTGTCATTCTATGCGCTGTTGAGGTCTAACTAGAATCACGGTTTTATTTTCAGTCTGTAAATACAAAAAGAAAACGTTACCGTCTATCTTTGTTACCTATGAAAACGTAACTGTCTACCTTTGTTACCTAAGAAAACATAACCGTCTACCTTCGTTACCTATGAAAACGTTACCGTCTACCTTTGTTACCTATGAAAACATAACCGTCTACCTTTGTTACCTATGAAAACGTTACCGTCTACCTTTGTTACCTATGAAAACGTAACCGTCTACCTTTGTTACCTATGAAAACGTAACCGTCTACCTTTGTTACCTAAGAAAACATAACCGTCTACCTTTGTTACCTATGAAAACGTAACCGTCTACCTTTGTTACCTATGAAAACATAACTGTCTACCTTTGTTACCTATGAAAATGTAACCGTCTACCTTTGTTACCTATGAAAACGTAACTGTCTACCTTTGTTACCTATGAAAACGTAACTGTCAACCTTTGTTATCTATGTCAGTCCAGGGTGAAGCAGCACTTTACAATCACAGTCAATTCCTTGTGGACGTTTTCTGGAGACCTTTAAATGCCATACTCCTGGCATGAGGTTCCCTCTCCACCCTTTGGTCTTCCTCCTCCAATGGGTTTTGAGAGGTTGACGAGAAGAGAGGAATTGAAGAATATGAAATTGAGTCTTCAAGAGACAGAGTAATCGAGAAATGGTTGAGGTTGTAATTCGACAAAACTGTATTGATAAAAGTACAGGTTGGTTGAAAAAAAAGAATGGTTAGATTTTACCTGGGACAAATGTAGATGCAAAGGTGGGTTATGTTTTCGTTGTGCACACTGAAAACATTTTGATTCTACTCAGACCTCTATAGCACTTTCAGGCATTGCATCTAAAGTCCCAAGCAGTAAAAGTTGACTAGGTCAAAGTCGATGTACCTTGGCTAGTTTCCAATATACACCCCAACTAACAACCGGAAAAACTGACAGGTCTGGGTCGTGCAAGGTTGAAATCAGGGTTAGAGACAGTGTTGGCAAAGACAGCGTGGGTTAGAGCGATATAGTCCTGAGTCCACTGAAGACCCCAAACACAACAACACAAACAGAAAAACGAGCATGGATAGAGTGGTGTTTGGTCGAGCCGCCTGCTAAGGTTAACCCAGAGCAAAGGTCAACTGGGAGTCCATACGTGTCGAGTGAAGTGAAGCAGCTCAAAGGATAGATGTCTCACCATGTCACTGTTACACCAGCACTTCAACACCTGCAATGCGTCCGGACAGATAACTGTTGTCATGGGTACCTCCGTGCCATTATAGATTATGTCTAATGATGACAAAAGACCAACACAACAGAATGTTCTGAAACAGGGAAAGAGTGGTAACATTTGTACCATCCTTTATGAAGGACGACTTTATTTGTTAGTTAATGGTCAGCAAACCTCCAAATGGTGCTTATGACTGTCTTATGAATGCCTGCTACAAAGCCTTTATAAGTTGTCGCAGTGGCTGAATGGCGAGTGCTAGTGAGAAGCTAGTTAATCTCTCAAAGAGAGGCTCTATGGGAGGATCGCCTGGCTTCATTAAGCAAGATGGACACCTGCTGACACTCTCTGTGACCCTGAGAGAGGCTCAACGGTCCCCCTATGACCCCGCCCCGACCCTGCTGATCCTAAACATGTGATAAACATCAGACTGCAGGGCCTAGGAGTAAAATGACACAGTTTAAATTACTTCCTGACTCTACAGGCCTTTTCTATAGGGAAACGTGTGGTATTCATAAAGACGGATGAATGCTTTTTAGAATGTGCTATATGGAGAGCACTCAGTCCTCAATCCATAGCACTTAACTCTTCAAAAAGCAAACTGTGACACCAGGGTCCTCCAACTGTCTTTATCCAAACTTGGCCCCAGTTTTAATGTCTACTTCCTTTATCCTACCTCGCTCAATTTCAATTACCTGGTCTATCCTGGCACCTACATCCCAATCCTGGCACACCTCTTACTCCTATCTGTTTTACCTGCTCTCCTACAATGCTGTACACCCTCCCTCTCTTCCATTCCTGGAACACATGTCCGAGATAGTTCAGCCAAGGGTCGACCCGGTCTTAGCAATTCGCTGGTAGATGTGGCTCTGTAATCCTCCTTACTCCCAAAGCACGGGCCTATTATTAGGCCCTCTGCTCCACACCCCGCCCTCCTTCCGGTACCTAACCAATGCCACAACCCCGCCCCCCTTCCAGTACCTAGCCAATGCCACACACCGCCCACCGCCCCGCCCTCCGCCCTTCCCATGGTTGTCCTATAGGTTTATGATGTCGACGTTTTTTAAATGTCTGTGTGTGTTTGTGCATTATATGTGTCATGTGTTTGTGTGTATGAATTACAAGGGGGTGGGTGGGTGCATTTGTGTGCATGTGTGTGTCTACAGTTCTCCTACAGCAATGGCGGAGCGTGTCATTTTCCTCCTTAAAACACAACTCAATGGACAGCAGACTCAATAACGCGTACTTACGAGCAGGGCTTAACATTGTGATCACGCATCTGTGTGTGTTGTTTAATTAGAGCGTTCGGCGGTGTCTGCGTGTGGCGCTATGAGAGGTTGTTTGGACACACGAAGGCAGGGATTTCACAGTAGTGTTGTAAGGAGCACTTTATCCATTAGAATGTTGCAGGTTTCTGTTCTTGCTAATCCAATGAGATAATTGCATTACGGCATTGCCCAGCCAATAACACGAAGGCATTGAACTGATGCTCGCGCATGTCCAACACCATGTCATGGCTGGGTCCAATAGGTCACCATTTTCAGGACTTTCCGATACCTGTGGATTGCTAGTGTATTTGTATCTGCTTTTGTCTTGTCTGTAATTGTCTCTTATTTTGTAATAAACACGTCCTGCTGTTTTTCTTGGCCAGGTTGCTACATCACTACTGTCTTAAATTATTTAATTTGCTTAGAAATTTCTATCCCGACCCTATTAAATAAATATGATTATTTACATGTTATTATTGATTGTCAAAGCTATGGCAAGCTAATAAGCATCCTCCTGATTTACCAAACATAGACTGCTGCTTTAAAGTCACTCTAAATTAAGATCCATATGCATTGTAAAGAACTAATATTTATATTTATGTTGTCGGTGAATTGTCAGTAATTTTGAAATAAACATGTGCTATAGCTTTTCTTGTCCAGGATGCTCTGGAAAAAAATACAGTGGGGAGAACAAGTATTTGATACACTGCAGATTTTGCAGGTTTCCCTACTTACAAGGAGCATGTAGATGTCTGACATTTTTCTCATAGGTACAAAAATCCAGAAAATCACATTGTATGATTTTTCAATAATTAATTTGCATTTTATTGCATGACATAAGTATTTGATATATCAGAAAACAGTACTAAATATGTGGTACAGAAACCTTTGTTTGCAATTACAGAGATCATACATTTCCTGTAGTTCTTGACCAGGTTTGCACACACTGCAGCAGGGATTTTGGCCCACTCCTCCATACAGACCTTCTCCTTATCTTTCAGGTTTTGGTGCTGTCGCTGGGCAATACGGACTTTCAGCTCCCTCCAAAGATTTTCTATTGGATTCAGGTCTGGAGACTGGCTAGGCCACTCCAGGACCTTGAGATGCTTCTTATGGAGCCACTCCTTAGTTGCTCTGGCTGTGTGTTTCGAGTCGTTGCCATGCTGGAAGACCCAGACACGACCCATCTTCAATGCTCTTACTGAGGGAAGGAGGTTGTTGGCCAAGATCTCGCGATTCATGCCCCCAATCATCCCCTCAATACCGTGTAGTCGTCCTGTCCACTTTGCAGAAAAGTATCCCTAAAGAAGTATCCCTCCATGCTTCACGGTTGGGATGGTGTTCTTAGGGTTGTACTCATCCTCTTTCTTCCTCCAAACATGGTGAGTGGAGTTTAGACCCAAAAGTTCTACTTTTGTCTCATCAGACCACATGACCTGGATGATCCATTCCTCCTCTGGATCATCCAGATGGTCATTGGCAAACTTCAGGAGGGCCTGGACATGCGCTGGCTTGAGCAGGGGGACCTTGCGTGCGCTGCAGGATTTTAATCCATGACAGCATAGTGTGTTATTAATGTTTTTTATTGAGACTGTGGTCCCAGCTCTCTTCAGGTCATTGACCAGGTCTGTGAGAGCCAGAGTTCTTACTGGTTGGTAGGTGATCAAATACTTATGTCATGCAATAAAATGCTAATTATTAAAAAATCATACAATGTGATTTTCTGGATTTTTGTTTTAGATTCCATCTCTCACAGTTGAAGTGTACCGATGGTAAAATTACAGACCTCTACATGCTTTGTAATTAGGAAAATCTGCAAAATCAGCAGTGTATCAAATACTCCCCACTGTATTTATGATCTCAATGAGCCTTTTCTGGTTAAACATATGTTAAACAAAATGCATTTGGCACAACGGTTGTCTAGCAAAAGACACTTGCAGGCCAAAGATAATAACAGCCTGGCAACTCTAACGGTTGTGTAAACGTATCACAGAAGATCCTGTTAAATCATTTGCGTTGTATAGTGGTTGGACAACCCGTGCATGACTATATGAGTCTAGAGGACAGCCTGAAACACTTCCACCACACTTCAAATAATGGACTCCAAATGCAAAACCAGAGGCCCTTCAATAAATAGACAAGGTAACAAAATACAAAACCAGTTCATGTCCATGTCTGACTGTCCCACCATTTCTTCCGACTCTTTCAGCTTTGACACAATCCCCTCAACTGTCTCGTCACCTCTCTCTATCTATCCCCCTCTCTATTCCCCACATCTTTCGTACTACGTAATGTCCTGGGTCTTCCATGTTCCAGACGACTAGCCAGGCACTGTCTGTCTGGTAGCAACTACAAAACAATGCACAGCAAAGGACATTTTTACACACACATACACACACACACACACACACGCACACACACGCACACACACACACACACAAAAACAAACACAAAGAAAAAGATACAGACTCACAAAAAGACAGAATATATACACGTTCACACAGACAGACTAGTGCTTTATGCAGCCTTGGTGATAGTATAACAAATACAGCAAATTCAATGGTAGGTTGTAGTCAGGGCAAGTCTCCACGGCAAAGCAATTACTGAGTGACAACAGGAAAGACTTGAATATGTTCAGATTGATCCAATTTAAATCACCCAAGAGGAACAAAATGAACAACATTCAGACACGTATATGTGCCAAACTTAGTATAGGAGGCCTAATGGCTGTCAACACCATGTATGACCGTCTTTCATGGTGAAGGGCTGAGGGAGATTGACGGTTTCTGTTAAGAAAATTCCTAAACACTTGTATATTTGTTTACATACAATTTAAACAGGCTTACCCTCAGACACACTACAATGAGTTTCCTTACCAAAAAACTAAAACAGATTGGATGTGTTAGATAGTTATGCATTGTGTCATTGTGGAATTCTCAGAATCAACAAAAGACAGTGTAGCTTCAAAAATATATATATATAGTGATTCTGGATTTTGTGAAAAGTGCTTCAAAAGCTACTCCAATGTTGAAAAACATGGCCACTATTGACCCATAAACATTCAAGTGAGCATGTTTTTGTGAACATACAGCCCTATAAAAAATCAAGAGACCACGGCACCTTTTTCTTTTCTTTCCAAAAAAAAGTTGAAAAGGAAAGCTTTGAGTGAAGAACAGAAGCGTTCAATTTGCAGTGGTCTCAAAATTGTATCCTCTGTTCCTCACTCAAAACCTTTCTTTTCAACTATTTTGGAAAGGAAATAAAAGTGTGCAGTGGTCTCACAATTTTTTCTGGAGCTGTGTATGCATGTAAATCAGACACTGTAAATCGTATTTAAAATGAACTTGTTAAATATGTTCACAATCATGCCAGGATTTAATACACACTAGCATTTTCAGATCGACTACTCTGGGACGCTATTGAACTGTCCAACTTTTCAAGCTCACATCACACACCCCATTAGAGCCTTGAAAACAGGTAGATAATGTAGGTCAACATCCTCAAGGAACATTTGCCATTTGAACCCATTCAATAGCCATTCAGCTATTTTAAATAAATCATACATCAGTAATCATATTATGAAATCAATAATATAAACAGTATTTCAATGTAACATAAGTGAGTAAATTCAGGTTGCGGCACACAATGGCGCCATTACTGCAACAAGATGAAATCTGTTGATCCGTTTCACTCAATGTGATTACATTTGGCCCACATGCTCAGGGTAATGAATCCAGGTAATACATGAACTATGGCATAATTAGACCACATAATAGCATAATCGGACTGGAGAACTGTACTCTGTACTCTGTCATTAGTTCTGATATGTCAGTTAGGGTTCCTCAATAAGGTTCTGTTTGTTAAAATTATTTACATTTAAAAAAAGTTAGAGACATTTAATTTCATGACTAAGAAAAATAATCTCTCCTAACAAATCACATGCTTATTTACAAGAGTTTTATTCAAGCTAAATTCATAATTTATTCATAGTTTATTCATTCATAGTTTAGTAAAATGACATCATATCTTGTGGAGAAGTTGCAACATTGCTAAAGCAACATCAGTAAACTATGAATGAATAGAGTGAATTACTGTTACATCAATAGAGTGTCGTGAATTTTTGAATTTGTAAAATATTCCTCCATTGACGTTCTTGTGTTGAATGAGAAACTGACAACAGTAATATCTATCCACTGGGCCATGAACATGGGCACCTATCTAAGGCAACTATATTTATTTATTTTTGCAATAAACCGCTTATGTCATGAACTTGTGATTGTGAGGTTATACAGGTAAACACATTCCAATTTCAGATCATATATGTAAGTTCTATCTCTTTATTAATGACCTAATAAGTACATCATCATGTATTACACAAGTATAGGCACCCTAGCATTTGGTGAGAAGATTTTAGAGGGTTTGTGTAGATAGAACTTTCAGTCTTTTAAGAGTTTCCATTGAAAATGTACTTCTCACATGATTTTTATAAGAGCAACTTTACATCCTTCATTAATTATTGACCAAAGTGTCAGATGATGTACTCCCACAGTCTAAATGTATTATAAAATAAGATTGGTATTTTAATGCTAACACTTCTAGAAATTGCTTTTCTGTTTCAGCTTGCAATGTCAGTGAAAGTACATTAATTTTTTTTATTATAAAAATATAATTGATAGAAGTTCATTTTTTGTTCACGTCCTTAATCAAATAAATTAACTGTGTATTGGTCATGTATAGAGATCAGCAGACTAAATGGCAACTCAAGCAAAATACTTCAGTTTCTGGATCTTAAAATGCAGTCGACCTTCAAACAAATACACAACGTATCAAGGAATGTCTGAATGAGACAAATAGTGGAATGTAGAACTGTAGTACATTAAAATGACCCATGTTGAGATTACAGTGACTACATAAACAGCAAGTGATTTGGCAACCTTCATTTGGAATTGACCACGACCCTGTTATGAAAGACCAACTGCTCCTGGTAAATAATAAATTTTTCATTATGCTAACTTTATTTAGCGTCTGGAGTTATTGTGGTAATGAAATGTTTCAGTAAATCTTCTGGACAGCCCACAGACCAGTACAGTATGATGGGTACTGTGGTTCTGGAGAGCTGAACTCCTCCAAAGAAGAATAGAGGATGTCTTTCTCACGCTCAAAAAAGGGAACGATAAAGGATGTCACACACACAGAGCAAAGCAGGATCACACACACACACACACACACACACACACACACACACACACACACACACACACACACAGTGATGAACAGCTAATATTTAGAAAGGTGTTGGGCATCTTTTCATGTATCCTTGGTCTTCCCTGCTCACAGGCATTGAGAAAGACTAGGGTCAGTTCTACTCTCTCAGTCTTTCAACTCACTGCCTTTGGTCCGTAAAGCATGAAGGTTTCAGCATTTCATGACACAGTATTTATCAGTTCAGTATTCATTAGTACAGTAATACAGAATACATCGTTGGAGGTAGGATACAGGCATTGCAAACATGCGTGTCACATTATGTTCCCACACGCAGGTTCACCAGAATATTGCAGCCCTGGTTGGTACTGACAATAAATGGCTTGCCAAGTCTGACTGTAATTTGTCTTAACTATGGAACCATTTTTTTTATATAATTAACCTTTTTGCACAGCTCATCAGTGCAACAATTTGTACATGTTATCAGGTTTTGCCACTTTTGAAAATCATAAAGATATCCAAACATTAGTTCACAGCTACTAGATACAACCAGTTATTTTTTCCATCAAATATCCACAGAAAGTTGGATGATTGCATTAGTTCTGTCACTTAGCCCTCTAACATTTGTCCCAGCCCAGGATTAAAGCCTTTTTAAGCAGCCCTTTCCAACATTAGCACCATGGCTTTCCCATGGATGGGCTTCACACAACTATTGAGTGATTCAATACAATGTGTAAGTGAAATAAGTGAGGTGAGGTTGACCTCTCTGATAATGACCCTACATCATTGTGGGTAGGTCCAGGTGGGCTGGGGATTGGGTTGACAGACAAAGTCTGGCTGCTATAGGCATTGACTGCCAATGGCTGAAATCCAAACCGGTTTTATATTTGAATGTAAGTCTTGTCGATATAACATTGAAACCACATAGACTCAGAACATTTATGTCCCTATGATTGAGAGCCTGTGAGGTGACTAGTGAATGACATGAAGATATTTAGACAAGATTATAAAGATAAACGAATGAGGGTTTAAGTATTTTATAAAACATTTTTGTTTCTGTCTAGGTCATCAACTCAATAAATGAAACTTCAGTAATCGAGCCAAAAACTTTGCTGGGCATCCACTATATTTTCTCTGGAATCTTCCTATTGTGGAATGTATCTTATCTATAGCCACGTTCAAATAAAAAGATACCAGAATGAAAGGTGTTAGCATTTCTCAGTGTTCAAGGCAGTTATTAAACCATATCTGGTATGCCTCTGAAATGGCACATTATCCCCCAAGACAATAGGGCCTACACTGTTTTTAAACCAGAGCCCTATGAAGTATGATAGCTTTTTATGGGGAATAGGGCGCTGGTTCTGGCATTCTTATACCATTGCATGTTTTAAGCAAGATTTAAATGTAGCTTGCACTGTTGATTGATATACAGACTAAGACTGATATACATCGTATTGAATAACATTTTAGATAATCGATGGAGAAATTCAAAATATACTTTTAAACTTTCTTCACAGTCCAAAGAAAACCTCCATAGCATGTGAAGGGTGCAGGGTTTCCTGCCGAGTTACGTGGGAGTGGGGGGCCACCTGCTGGGGTCTGGGGACAGGCGAAGGGTTTCCTGATTAAGGAAGGTTTTTAATGTATTCACCCTGTCGCAAATAGTTTGCTTTCATGTACTCTGCGTATTTTGGCAAACGTATGAGATTTACGCACTACTGGTCTAGAAACCAGCTGTGTTTTATGAGGTTACCGAAAACCTAAAACAATATTTTGTCTTACAAGAGGGATTATACATTTGTGGTTTACACTGTGATAACACGATAATTAACAGTTCCTTGTTCGGCCTATCGATATCACGCGAACAAACCCCAAAATACGGGCGTTACATCTACCTTATATTGTCCCTCATATTTAGTCTAAAACAAGTGTTTCATATATAAATTTACGCTGTCTTTTCTAATGGAATTTTCAGATCTAATTAAATTAAGGAGAGTGGCTTGTGTTAAGTTCCATATTCACAAACACTAGCGCTTAGGGATCGCACTTCTGAACAATAGGCAGAAATGTTTCAGTGACTGATCACATTTTATGAGCAACACCAAGTGAGGCAATCCGTTCATTGACTACGTTGTCTCCCATTCATATCTAACTTTGACTTATTAAACGTAGTCTATAAGCAACATAATGTTGTTTGGGTTGAATTAGCCACAGTGCTTTTACATAAGTTACCCTATTTGGTTTCGTGCCGAGTAACAAAATGTATCACTGTCTCAGCTGAACTTCATGTTAGACTACTTAAACATGTTTGTTTCAATTATCCCAGGTTGTAGGCAATATGCTATAGGCTACTTAGTGGTATGAAGCTGGTTGCGAAAAGATATGGTCAATGAGAGAATTCCCTTGATTCGATTTAATTTGGATATTATGTTTAATGAAAAAATTAAGTAAAAAGCATTTGCTTAATTAAAAAGTTCGAAAGTAGATAAGTGAAGTATAATTTGTTGTGAATATTATATTCAGTGATCAAACCATCCATGACAGAGGCCCATACTTTTTTAACTGCATAAAAATTGTTGTGTAGAAAACTTACTAGAAGGTTATTGGAATGGAATATTCTGTAAAACTTGATACAGCTCCATTGCAGACTTTGGTAGAACTTGTAATGTCGTCTAAGAGGATATAAAGACAAACCTTATTCTCTACAAACAAGCATTTTAGGCTGCATAGAGACTACAAAATCAGAAGTATGTTGTAAAATGTAGCTATATTGAATAATGTAGCAAAACGAACTTGACTTTGACCGGAAATATTTGAAGCAGATACAGGACATCATGGATTAACACGCATCAGGTCTCAAAAAAGGCAACTCAGAGCTGATATTTCCCCTAATGCGCAGCGCACTCATTACCCCCTGTTATCAACTGAACATGCAAAGTACATCGTGTTTCTGATCTTCTAAGCAAAATGTTGCATTTAGTCACGGTAACTTAGAAGGTTATTTACTAAAGCTACATGTTAATAAAAGCGTTTGCAATAACCGGTTCCTACATTTCACAACAACGATCCCTCAACTGAAAAGCAATAATTTCTGTAAGGCGAATGCTTTTAAAAACACACCTATGCAGGTTTATCTATACGGACCATACAATCATACAATAGTCTACGGCAACCACTAAAAACTGTTAAATGTAAAGTTTTTTTGTATTGTATGTTGTTTTACATGTCTACAACTGTTATTTTTCTGCCATGTTTACTCTTTTGGGTGAAACCTATGAGTAAAATTTGCTGCTTTGGATTAACTTAATGAATAAACTTCATAAACGTCACTGTTGAAAATTATTTCGTTGCTAAATCCGATGCAACTTTTGTACTGTGAGTGTTACACCTACATCGTGTAAATTATAAAAACCGATCTATTAAATATTGACTGACAAAGTTACGTTTTCATGGAAGAAGCTTCAATAAATGGCTGTAATCCGATCAATACACTGAAAATTGTTTTAATGGCGGTTTGTAACTTATGTAAATATATTATTACAGATTTTAATAATGACTTTAGCCCATAAACCACACATATTCTACCCGTTAAGGTTAAAGCAAGGCCCCTCCCACCCACAGGTAGCCCCAAAAATAATGCATGCTAGGTTCAATATACAGTAGGGCTATACTGTGAATTCAGACGTGTGTCTGTGGTCTGTCCCCAAACTATTAGCTAGCTTTCTTTGTTTCAGATCCTCTCCCTCACTTCCATTGATCTGTAGTGGTGTATGGTGTATCAATACACTGGAGAACTGTCCATTCGATCAACTGTCTAACAGTAGGCTATATAGGTAGCCTGTATAAGTTATCATTGCTTTGTGCTGTGGCTAACGCTTAGGCCCATTTTTTGGATGATGCAGGAATTCGTCGCTTTTACGCGGCGTTTCTGGACCATGTTTAATAGGCTTGTTTGGCGAAGAAAAATTATTCTGATTCAGATTTTAGCACTGATCAATGTTCATAAATGGATAAAAGTGCAGTTGAACTATTTACTACAACTTCTTGTACGCAGCCATTTGGACCATATGACTGGCATGTAGTGTATTTACAATTTTTATTCACACCAACCATTTGACCTTAATCAACTCTGTTACTGCTTCATTTTCAAGAATGGATGTACGCTACACATTGGATGAGGTCTGACCTTATACTGCTACGGAAAAGAAAAGTCAACATATAACCAGCTATGCAATAGGTAGTTATATAACCCACCCTATGATATCTGAGACATAAATACGGTTAGTAAACATCTGAAACATGGAGGATTTGTTAATGTTTTTTAATCATAGGCTAGTCATGTTGCCATTTCCTGTTAGTACTTTTCTATTCTTTCTCATCACGTTGTGCCTTTATGCATTATTTAGGCTATTCATGTGTTGGGCAAAAGCTATATTATACATCAACGCCTTGTTACCGAAAAATACGTTTGTTTCATACAAACCAGGGGTGTCTTTGTAAACTAAATATTGTATACATGTATTATCAACATCCACATTATACCCAAACAATTACTGTAAAGGAGTAACGGGGATTATGAGTTACGGGGATTATGATGTGTCTGCACACCGGGGGAGTCAGGTGATGGGACCAGTATGAATTTCTGCAAAAAAAGTCAATACTTGAATATGGATGATTGTATAAAAAACACGAATTGAGCCACTACATCACGACTGTTGGAGTTTCAAGGAATTATTCGGTGATGAGTCGTACCTAAGCTCCGCAACCCGGAGTGCTTGGATATAGCATTGCCGGGAAATATTGACAATATAACCGATATGACAACTCCCGATACGCCTTAATGGTATTATACAGAGTTTACAAATGCAGTTTTAACAGTAAAACGTATTTCATGTCATAAGGGGGACATACTATTATTATACTATTATTATTATTATTATTGTAGACTATTATGTCTTTCAGCCAATCAGCATTCAATACAATTTAAACAAAATAACATGTAGGCCATATATTATTTGTCGTTATTGGCACAATACATCCATCCATGTCCACAAGTTATTGACATTGTGATATAGGCAAGCAATCTACCTATGTATATCTCGTGCTTTGTCAAAGGAAGTCTTTCTTACCTGTGTTTCGGACAGGTTCAGCTGCCTCGCCAGCTCAGTGCGCTCGCGACCAACTACATACTGGCATCGCTGGAACTCCAGCTCAAGCCGGTAGAGCTGCTCTGCAGTGAATGAGGTCCGCGTGCGTTTTGGCCTGTCGAGGTCCAGACCCTTTGGCAACACGATCTCCCGGATAGTTCCCTTTGCATCTATAGATGGTAAGCCAGACACAGGGTGAAATGCCCAACAGTTAAATATTATTATTATCAGTCTAAGCTAAAGCAACTTTACAATTTTAAAGTGGCATACTCTTGTTTTTTCTTTGGACATACTAGGCAATGTCCTATTTTATGGCATAGGCTATGACTACATGCGTTGTATAAGGTAACGTATTAAAATTATGTATAATGTATTCCCTATATTATTTTTCGTATAATATTTATATATAAAATCATATACATATTATTTCAATTAATAATATGGGCACTGTTTGCACGACTAGGCTACATGTTTGTAGAATATGGTCTCACTCACAGAGATCAATTTAAATTAAACCTCTTAATTTCTCGTGCTTTCAAGCATTCCCTGGAGAATGCTATGTTGCTACATAGTAAGTCAATGTTTGGTTTAACACAAAGGTAGACAAATCTCGCTATTGGACAAAAAATAGTTAACCAACACAAAATAAATGCATACATTTATAAAGCTTTGCCACGTGTCCTGACACGTTTAATGTTGTTAGTAGTACAAATATTTGGCTATTCCAGAAATAATATCTGACAAATATCTGTTTAACAAATGTCACCTCATAAGGAGCTACAATGGTCGCGAGCATACAAACCCCAATGCTCCAATACACGCAACCTGTCCTAAACCAATGACATTTGGTCTTCAATTCGTATGAGACAGCAAATACTGAAGAGGACTAAAGCCAGCAGGATAAAGGGCACCAGCAACCCCCCACCACAATGGCCATTTATTACAGTTCTCTTACTAAAATGCGATTTCTAATAAGTCTAGGATCATCGTTAGTGCACAAAACAATCAAATTAGTACCGCATCGCTCATTAAGGTTATACATGTAACTTTTAATTATTATTGAATCAATTAAGGCAATTTATCAATGTATATTTTCCTTTCCATACCTCGGATATTACCTAGTGGACATGGGAATATTCTTGAAAGAATGAATTGCTCATCAAAAATGGTAAATGATTAAGAAAGAAGGACATGTATTAAATGAAAACAGTATAGGTTCCTTGTCCAGCTTGTGCTTTGTATAAAAAAGTACGCGGAAATAAAAAATATTTATATATATATATATATACACACATATATATATATATATATATATATATATATATATATATATATATATATATATATATATATATATATTGTGTGTGTGTGTGTGTTTGTGTGTATGTGTGTGTGTGTGTGTGTTGTGTTTGGGAAAACTGAGGAAGATATATTTTTTAAACTTTTGTTTTCGAAAAAATATGATAAAATATTATTATCCGATCCACAATATCCTGACATACATACATGTATTTGTTTAAAATAATATATCTTCCCCTTGACATTGTAATGATGAATATAAAAGTCTCAACCTACCCACAAATATATTCAAAATCCTTCAGAACGAATTTCAAGTATTTTTCTAGTTCTCGTTATGCCTATAAGAGATGCATACATGTGATGAATTAATCTGGTAAGAATAGAAAAAAAACTCTAAGCCGGAAGCCTCCCACAAAATGTCCTGGTTCAATTTCCGTGGTATCACGTTGTCTAAATATAGACCTACATTCTTTTGCATAACATCTAGTGATGGAAGTGAGAGTCTGACGATTTAATACATAACCACCTTATAATTTGAAGTTTCCTTGTTATACTTCTCGATCGAACCTTGACTCCATCCAGTAACTAGCCCATTTCATGTCATAGGTCTGCGTGGTTAACAAACGACGGTGACTCCATTGGTGTTGGCTGCATTTTGAAAATCTATGCTGTGAGCTTAGGGTTAGCAAGATGTACAGCGACTCCTTCCAACATTGTGAATATTTTATGAATATTTATTTTGAGTCAGAACCACTCATTCACAAACGTTAAAAAATACCCTTAAATACGGTATGGACTCGCATTCAGACGTTTAGGGTAGGATAGACTGGCTGACCTTTCACTGACCCACGGTTCTCACGAGGTATCCAGTGCATTCAATCGTCAGCTTTAAAAAAAATAGAGACAACGGGTATTGCGGCTTTAGTTCGGTGTACGGAGCATCTCTGCCAAAACGGCTCAGCTGGTCTTCACCAAATAAATCAAGTTCCGTAAGCCGACTAGGCCATTCGCTACTACAATAAAGTATTTCTGTTCATATTATGTCCTATCCGGCACGGCTTCAAGGTCGGGGCCAAAGCAATAAACCAAATGAAGTAAAACTTAACATTAAGCTGTTGTGTATGATTATCGATGTTCGACTGATAGAGCAACACATTTCTTATACATCAAACTTGAACACCCGTCGGTGGTTTAACAGCATTTTGTTAGAAGGCTAATCTATATAATCAGTGCTCCTGTAGGCTCATGGTTTCGTTATTAACCAAAATATCGGGTCATCGTGTCCATGACAAATTCTCACTATTGCTCTGAAAACCAGGTAAAGGGCATGGATAGTTTAGAAAATAATGATCAAAATAATACGATCATAATATGCCTACATCTATACAAATGAACACGTTTGAAAATGAATGTATATAAAATGATTTAATATTTACTATTCATTTAGAAACATTTTATAATTGACATTCTCTCACTGATCTCACTTTAAAAATATATATGTAACTCTTTTTTGGGGTGGGGGTGGCGGGATGGGTCATTGGCTTTGATATCATAATGCATTTCCGAGCCTTAGCTAAACAACAGTGCAAAACTGTAATTCATTGGGTAACATTCAATTAATAGCCTATTAGCAAATTCAAGTAAAATAGCCTATTAGCAAATTAAAAACAACTTAATATCATTTCTGACAAATATCATTTGTAAAGCTTATTTTACATATTTTTTTTATTTAAATAGGATATATATATATATATATATATATATATATATAGCTCTGGGAAAAAATTAAGTGACCACTTCATCTTTTTCTTTCCTTTCCAAAAAAGTTGAAAAGGAAAGTTCTGAGTGAGGAACCGAAGCGTTGAATTTGTAGTGGTCTCTTAATATAATCTCTGCTGTTCCTCACTCAAAACCTTCCTTTTCGACTTTTTTGGAAAGGAAAGAACAAGTTGAAATGGTCTCATATTTTTTTCTGTATGGAAACAATATATATATTTATATATATATATATATATATATAATATATAATAAATATTTATTTTTATTTTTTACTGAAGATCAAAATGAAAATGTACCATGGAAAACAAACATTTTCTTTGAAGATTTTACTAAAAGCTTTTTTTCAAATAGGGATGGCCGTGTATATTTTAAGAAGGGCATGATCTGGAGATCTCCCCTTTCTAACTACGTTGACCACAGTCATAACAGACTATAACTATTTGACACCATGACCTCATACAATTCCAAGATATTTGAAAATTGTCAAATAAACTATGGCGATATCAGTTATTTGATTAACACATCGTCAGCAATAATTGCAGGAAAACATATTTGGAAAATGAAAATAATAGTTTATTTTTTATTTCACAGTTAATACTTTTTTAAATAAGATTGAATGACTATTTTCTCATTCTTAAAATAATTATGAAATGAGTAGAGATCTAGTAGAGTTGGACGTAAACATTAGAATTGGCGTAGAAAGGTGGGGTTCCCATTATTTTAAACAAAGAGGGCGTGGACGACTTGTAGCCTATTATTTCATTTTAGTAATAATATGTCTATTTTTATTCAAACAAGGTAACAATATGGCCAGAAATAAACACTCACACACACACACACACACACACAGAAATATAACAGAAATATAAAGACGTGGTTTGTGTTTTTTAACTACGGTTTGTTATTAATGACGGAATCCTTTGTTGACTATTATATGACAAAACAACTGCTGCGGATTTAAATGTGATCATTAGCCTAAATACATGTTCTTAATATGCATGCTTTTCAATAAAATGTTAACATATATATTTTGTTACAAATATATAACGGGTTGCATTTTCAAACCTGTTGTCAAAATATATATACATATTCTATATTCATATATATATATATATATATGTATATATTCAATTGTTTAGTATATTGCACACGTGTGCATTATTATTCATCTATATGGAGGTTATGTATATGTACAATATACTAATAAATGAAAATATAGCTTTTTATGACGTACATATGTCCTAAATAATCGGACAAATATGTATTATTTTATCTGTGCCTACAATAGGTCACTGCATATGTGTTCATTTGTCAGTGTAAAAGTTATTTCGTAGTAGTAGTTGTATAGTTGTAGTTCTAGAAGTCTGTTTTAGTAGCTATAATGGCAATAACTGCGAATGCATCCTTAAACCTCGCTATTAGTAAATATATGTAATCTTAATAATTTCAGCCATCTGATTGCTTGCTGTAACTTTTCTATACAATTTAACTCTCTTTGAAATTAATTCTCCTAGATTTTCGTTTTTTGCAACAACAACGAAATAGAATGAACTTAACTAACCTCGAACTAATATCCTCCGGCAGTAGTCTGGATCCACTCCTAAAAGTTTATCATGTCCATCTTCACTGGAGGAGGTCGGAGTAGACGCCGAGGTTCCCGGTGTATCAGTAGTGCTCTGCACCGGCGACCTGCTTTCAAGTTCGGTATGACATTTGTCTATCCGGTCTCCGCACAGAGAGTTGTGTCCTCGGTGGTGGTTGTTACGATTCTCCGTGATCCCATCGCCCATATTCGTGGCTTGATCAAACATTGATTCAAATCTCGGTGTAGATCTCCTGTATTGTTCACCTCCTTATTGGGTTATTTGTACTCTTCGCACTATTTACTCCTTTCCAATAGTTCTCTTTAGCCGTGGTGGGGGAGACCATGCCCCCAGAACAGATCCAGTTACAAACCCGAACCGGCCATGCGGACCAGCGATGGAACCGAGCTTCCCTGCAAGTGTCTCGGCATGTTTCAGCACTATCATGCGGTCCGAATGATTTAGTGATGGTAAATAGTGGTGAGAAGGGGGCCCTGTGGAAAAGCCTATAGGGTTCCTCCGCATCTATAGGACCGCGCTAAACCCCAGAAGCATGTTGTACGTACAGTAAGTGTAGCCTACAAGGGGAGACAAGATCTATGACCAAAGAAACTGGGAGGTGCTACACTTCCTCACCCACGTATAAATACATAGAAAGACAAGAGAGTAATCAGCAGAACAGTAATCTCTCGGTCACTGAAGCTAGCATGCAGCGGTCAGTTCCCTCTGAATTCAAGAAAGAAAACTTTTTCTCTTCCAACCACGCACCCCAGAGCCATGTCTTGAAATTGGTTAGGCCAGATTTAACCACGTTTAACCTGCTGATTCCGGTACCGTCTTGTCTCGGTTTTTGGATTGTTGGAGGTCTGCACGGGGTTTTCATCAAGAGCGCAATAATATCTGTGTTCTGGTTGGTGCTTTCAAATTAATGAATTGATCACATACGATGAGGCAAACGGATCAAATATGGATTGGAGCCACTGTTTATGTTATGTATGATAGTTCAAATTACCTTGGCAGCTGTTCTGCTTTGTCCTGACCGTATGACAGTCGTATAGACAATATTGTGGTGGTAGGATGCACTTTTAAGTGTCTGTCACTTGCAACGTAATATCCGGTTAGCTCAAGCTACTCTTTGATTGGTGAATAGACTCCGATCAGTCAATCCCGGTCAATCCACAGCATAAGATTTTTTGGAGAGCCAAAAACATCCGAACAATTTCAACAAAGTAATGACAGTGTACACTCCATTTATCCCAAAGTAAATTGTAAGCACATTTAAATAACGTATAGGATAATATATATTAAATATGATTTGATCAAACATAGATTAAACTGCACTTGATGTCTGGAATAGTCAATGGGTGCATGAGCTCAGCAAACCAAAATATTTTGCCATGATTTTGATCAGAAAAACATGCAATTTCCTTCTAAAATTACATCCCGATAGCAAATATAAAGGGTGCTAAGATTTTGGGAACGTTTAGGCTACCTTGACTCATGTAGACCAATTCTTATCACGTATCACTAATTGGTGTTTTAACCATCAGATCTGATTGGTCAAAAAAAACTATTAGCGCAAATGCTTATGAGCTGCCTGCGTAAAAGCTGCGCAGAGAACGTTCAGCATTCCAGTTCTGAGGCTTAAACAAATGCTGCTGCCATTTGAACTCCAAATAACTGCTTCTAAAGAATAACACAGAAGGCACAATACAACGGATGATGTCTTCTGTGATGCCACCAATCAGTGTTTTAATCATAAACAAAAATGTTGATTTATGCAGTCATGTTTAATGCGGAAAGTGCGTCTTACTTTATGGAATATGGTCAAACGTAAGCTTATAGTAATACATTTCGAGAGGTTTGGCAAAGGCTACAAAAATAAAGTGGCTAGAAACGGCTTACAGATTATTCACAAGTTTTTGGAAACGCATGAACTTCACCAAATGCCTTGTTTTGTCGATTGGACCACAATTTGTCAATTGTAGCTAACATTAACAAAAATTCAAGTATCAACAAAAAAATTGGACAGCCTTTCCCAAATTTGTTTTGAATAGCGATGGGTTCATTGTCTGAGAAGGCATTCGGTAATTTCAAGTTAATTATATGCCTATAGGCCTACGGTTGTTTTGACTGCGCGGTAATTGTGACTGTGGCGATTTGTAAAGGGACCAACCGCAGGTGGGTGTTGGTTGTAACGCTACACATTTCTAAGGAACATAACATCCATATTCTGGATGAATGGGATTACATAATTACAGTTTTGCCATGAAGGTGATAATTATTAAATTGCTAATTATTCGGTTAAAAACTTGCAATCTATCAATGCGTTCAATGGAACTGTCAATCAGATCCTCCACTCTGCGGAGAGACAAGAGATAACTGATTGCAAAAACAGTTCAAAGTAAGTGAAACGCACACATTCACACCCTAGATCTAGTATCGGTAAAAAAAGACATTGCATTTGGTTATGATCAAATACATAGCCCAAAAAATAATCTACCAAATTCTGTTAGAAAGTTTTTTCAAATACATCGAATATCCTCCGACAGTAGTCTGGATACACTCCTAAAAGTTTATCATGTCCAACTTTCAGGAGGGGATTCTATGGGATTGGAGTCTTACCAGTGTTATGCAAACATGCAAACGGTCTAAAGTCCTCTATAGAGAACGCATTGATTGCACATTGAGGTTATTTGGGAGCACAACAAAATCTAAATAAGTGATCACTGTAGTCATCAATTGGATTAGCAACATGACTGCTGACTTTTGCTAATTTTGAAGACAATACACGCTATTAAGAGGAATATACTGGAGGATGAAAGCCTGTAACCAGTACGTGCCACAGACCGTCATGAAGTTCACTTTACACAGCATTATAAACGCGTTGTTCTCAAATTTCAGCTTCTTTCACGACTTTCACGACTTTCAAGATTCTTACAACTTTACCAATATACCCTATAAACTGCAGCCTCCGGTAAGATGTCTAGTGGGCGGAACATTGAATAGGAGGTGGGCAGAGCCAGCATGAGCTAGCAAGATCCCATTAGGCAATATTGACGCCTTCTAGCGAGTGCAATAACAAAATTTGCCTTGCAGTCCTGCTAAATAACACCGGTTCTAAACTTCGCAAAGGATAAAGTTCATTACAATTCTGTTTTTTGATTCAGAAATATGCGTTGAGAAGTTCAGCAGGATATCGGCCCAGTTATTTATCTTTACATAACCAAGCATTCTAAGGCCGGTCATTCGGTTTCCTCTAACCTTGAGGAGTGGAATGGAGTACCTAAGGCTACAGATTGGCTAATAATGGGTCGTTCGCGAACGAACGACTCTAGGTGACACGAGGCGTTAATTTGACTCCTTACTTCAGCTATTCCTTAAATCTTCAGTGAATTCCCACTGAAGAATAAATAAATATTGGGGAGAACGATTCTTTGTGTTCCACGGGCATTTTTCCAGCAGGGTTACGTCAGCAAAAAAGCATGAGTTCTAATAGCTAAGAACAGGTAAGTTGTATCCTAGGCATATTTGAACGTGCAACTCACATTCCAACATAATTATAGTCTATTTCTGTCGCCTTAAGTTGGACATTTGCACATTTGCAGTTTCTTCGCTGGGGTACATTTTTAAGAATTTGAAACTAAGAGCAGTTCGTGAGCCAAATGAGTCGGCTCTTTCAGGTGAACCGTGCTAGAAGAGCCCGCTCTGGATCTGGTGGGCTCTCTGTGCTTCATCTCATCATTGAAGGTGGCGTTGATATGAACTTGAAAAAATTGCAACATTAGTAATGTAGTTTCCTTTTCAAAAATATTTAAATTAGTAGGCTTATGTTACAAATAAATAGGTCTGTTTAGGAATGGCGTTGGCCATGTGACCAGACTGCTGATTAGCCAGTTATCATTCCATACGCTGTGGATCCTTCCATATACGCTTCCAGTTTAAACTTATCAGGTATTAGGAAGACTAGTAGGGCGGTAGTTTTTGCCAGGAAATCAACGACATTATATGGGTATGACTTAACAGAATATTAACTTTTACAAGTGAGATATGCAGTGGGTGGATACGACTGTAACTTCAAAACTCAATTTCCAGTGTATCCAATATTGTAACCCCAAACAAACAAGCCATAGTTTTCACAGGGTCTTCTTAAAGGGGACAGGAGTACGCCATCAGCCACGGCCACACAGTGGAACTCAACAACTACAAATGATTTGCCCCGCTTGCAGTTGAGGACAAACTTGGCAGTCAGGAAGTTTTCCATGCACAAGAGATACATCCACGCAGATACTGTAGACATCTTAGCTCCGTTTGGGGTTACCAACGATTGTGTGATCTGCATGGGGTCCGCACATCAGCTGTGGGGAGTTGGAGGGCATTTCATTAGACTTTACAGCCTTGTTTCCCAAAGCCTTCTTAGAGTTAGGATAATAACCTATCACGTAACGTTTTTTATGATATAACTACAGTAGCCAAGTCGTTTCTCAGACCCTTCGTTTGTAAGGTGGCTCTTAGCCTCTGCTGGTCCGAGTGATCCAGACGACCCGTTAGTGCTTTAACACGTTTTTGTTACAGTTTCCTGTCACTTTTTTAACTGAAGATCTGATTTTGACCACCGATTTACACTAGTAGTTTGCAATTTCCACAAACAGGTGATTGCTTAAATCATGCGTCGATCAAAATAGAGAATTAAAGGGCTTATATTCTGTAATACTGAAATCAACAAACGATCAATCCCAAAGTGAAACAAATTGCATTGTTTACACAACAATGTAAAAAAAAATTGTTTTTTAGTTCCATCAAGCATTCTGCCATGATATTGCCTACTATTTTTTTTACTAAATATGTTTCATGATGTGTGACATTATGTGGTACCTCTGTGGTCACGTAGGATATAATACCAGAGCATAATTTGACGACTTAAGAGCATCTTTGCAGCAACATGGTAACATCTCACTAGGAGAATATCCATCATCAGTATTACGGTGGAATTATTCTAATTGATACAGTACAAATTGAATGGAAACTGTCTTTAAAAAAATTGGAATATGTATTTGAAATGAATGTAGAGACCCGCCCAAATCATATAAATATAAAATAAATGATAATATTAAATACTTTTTCTTTCCTCTAAACGTAATGTCAATATTGTTATAATATGAGTTGAGGTTATTGAGATATTTTAAATAGTATTTGAACTGAGGTCCGACAAAAACATACACACACACACACACACACACACACACTTAAAATGTGTTTAATTTATGTCATAATTATTTAGTCTACCCTCACCCACCACGCTATTATTCATCTTTGGCCCACAGTTGATGAACATACTCAGACTATAATTACTGAAACTGCAATGCATCACAAGTTGGCAAATTAAAGTAATATAATGATTCAAAGTCAGTTTTTCCTCAACATTTTCCTCAGCACACTGCAAGCAATTAGGCTACTTAAGTTAATTATAAAATATCAGCAAAAATGAATGAACGACTGTTGTATCAATGTAACCTAATTCCGTGGCTGATGTGTTGCTTTCGAAAACTGTCTTGCCTTGGTTATTTGTCCCTGGGAGGACAAAGTTGAATTGAATGCTTCTGCTTCGGTCTCTTCACAGTCGTCTATCCAACCATTTTACATGTTGCACTTACTATTTCTGTTAACAATAGATAGTCTATACAAAAAAGGTAAAGGCTGCTCATACGTACAGGTGATACGAAGCTTCCATTTGAAATATTGTATTAAACTCTTTAAACTTAAGCAGCCAAATATATCGTCGAATTACGGCGAGGGATGTAGCGAGTTTGTCGATCTGGTTCATCTCCCAGTGGATATCTAAACATTGACTTAAGACGACTGCAACTCAACGGTTGTCACTCTCTATACCAGACCAAGACGACCACATTCAGGCTTTACACTAACACATATCAAAGGTTTTGCAATCAACTTGTGTGTTTTTGTTGCGTTAGATGCATCTTGTAAAAGCTTATGACGGTTGCCTTGATTCAGACTAGGATGCATATATTAAATAGGCTATAGCAATGCCATCTATGTTGTTATATTTGTAAAACACAATCGACATTGGTTCCAGCGTTCCATTGTTGGACAGTACCTTTGTTTTTGGTTAGATTTCTTTTCGAATATTATGTATTTTGTAGTATTTTCCGTACATCTCAATTGTTTTTACTAGAAAATAAACTCATTTCCTTTTGGAAAATATCTGATGAAATATATGTTTTTATTTAAAAAAAAGAACAGATGATGCTTGATTGGCATATCGTTGATTGTCTATGTTGTTCGTGTAAGGTAACCTTTTAAAATAGCGTAAAGAAACAAAAATATTTTAAATAGGGTGTACAAGGCAATTAGCGTAGGCAGGTGTTCATTGTGATAGGCCTACCAAGATCTGCAACTATAGCAACAAAACAAGGAGGCCTCAATAGGCTACAACAAAAGTACATTCAAATGATGTTTCACCTTATTAACTACAAGTACATTTTTGATTTTGCTATAATCATTATAAGTATTGTTAAACTATTTGTTATGAGAATGCCTTTAAGTCACGATTTGACTGCATACTAAACTTTTTTAGACATCCTCAGCTTCAGTGTTTCACCAAATGTTCAATTTGTGTCTTGCTCTGTGGTTGCTGTCAAACAGACTCAACTCGCCAGAATAGAGACGAGACTTGCAGAGAGAAAGTGTCGAACACCCTCTGTGGGTCCCTCGACCCGGATGCTGCAGTGGCGCTCGACTAGCCGCCACTACTGCTAAAATACTTTTTGGTGTTTTGGTTTGGTGTAGTGTATACACCATACCAAAATAAAAGGCCCTTCTCACCCATTCAAGAGAAATAATAATTCCATTACTTTCAACACATTGTTAATAAAATGAGGAAAACATACATTGAATGGGAGATAATTAAACAAATCACTAATCTATATTACCCTAACTACTGGGTGGGTGAGATTAAGTTTGAATATCCAGTGCAGTAGCCTTGTTTCTTGGGAGATGAGCGTAGTCCACATGATCGTCCGTTTTAGTTGCAAGAATCACAAGCGCGTCTTAATAGTGAAAATGGTTGCGCCTATTCCAACTGTTGAATTTTAAGTTAGGGATGAATGATTGCGGTTTGCCTCGTGGAACTGACTGTAGAACTAATCATTCATCCGTCACAATACATATATTTTTGAAAACAGAATAAATATGTTGTATTTCTTAAAATGTAATTTATTCATAATGTGTCTGTGGTGGCATCTAATAGGTTGGTCATTACAGAAAAGAGTTGGTTGCCAGAACTCTGTCTTTACCACTAACAAAAACACATTTCAGATTATCTCACAAAACACATGCTTTGTTTCAATTCAAGTTTTTTCTGTTAATAAAATAACACAGATCGAATAGGTTGGCTATATATCCTTGAATATGGTCATTACCATGAACATGGCTGATCACTGAAATCCTTAGTCGTGTTTAATTAAAACATATTTTCCTCCAATTTTAAATAATATTATAACACAAAGGAAAGTGTCATAATTAATGGATTACTTAATTAACAAAAAACATTAAAAATCTACACAATTAATCCACAAATTACTTAAAAAAATAAAAGGCGACATTATGCATACTTGACGAATTCTTCATTCAAATGTTCATTGGATGTAGGGGCAGTATTGAAAATTCATATGATGAATATAAAGTCAGTCATCGTATTACAAAAAATATGTCTAATCACATGATTAAGTAATTCATGTGTTCATCATCACCAAGAGCTATGTAATCTTTTCTACAGAGTTTTCACTGGTCAAAGGTGTTACTGGTCATTGGTGTTTCTTGTCTCTTGTGTTAGGCGACTCGTCGCTGTTGTTAAGTGGCGATACTGGTCTCTGGTGTTATTGGTCTCTGGTGTTATTGGTCTCTGGTGTTATTGGTCTCTGGTGTTACCGGTCTCTGGTGTTGCAGTGACTGGTTTCTCTGTGTTATTTTTACTGAATTTATGAAGTGTTGAAGTATTATAAACCTCTTCTGTCTCTGGTTATATTACGTGCGTTAAATCATCACTGAAAATATATGTAACACCAGTGATCGATAAAGTAACAATACATTAATTACTCATTTTTGTTGATTGATGATTTAAAGTTGTATATAGGGTGAGTTTTGTGAAAAGGGGACAATTAGCTTAATGGGACGTTTGACTTATATACTACTCATCAAAGCTATAGGCTACTATACATTCTGGGTGGCTTTCTTTAACACGGTTAATATTACCTAAATATCTTCTAGGTATATATAGGTATATTCTAGGTATATATGTATACCTATAGATAGAGATAGATGGATAGGTGTAGAAAGACAGAACAACTCAAACGTATCACCTCAGTACATTTCATTTTCTACTATACTATTGTAGTAACTCCTTAATAAAGTAGAAACTAAATAGGCTGTGATTCTTTAGAATGGTTTTGTAATGAAAGAGGCAAATGTTTGGAACATTTTGTTTTAATTTTGTATTTGATAATGTGATGTAATTTTGATAAGCTCACGTACTGCTTCGTTATATTTTTTAAATAACGTTCTATTACAAGTTACTATTTATACGTGATGTTCATATTAAATTATTTATTCGTATACAAATACCACGTAAGGCTACCGCTGTTCCCAATAGGTACCCACACTGACGTATTTCCAATAGCTAATGGGAAAATATGTTACATTGCTCGTATCGAAATCATTTTACACAACAGTCCGCAAGACAAATGCCCTTTGTTCGGTTGAAGATACGTCTCCATTGCACTTGTGAAAGCAATACTTTTTATGCAAAAAATGTTTTTAATACTAATGTATCCGAAAAGTAGTTCTAGCCATACAGTAATTACTTGAATGTAAGAGAGTCATTATATTCAAGTATTGACTCTGTATGCCTATATAGGTTACAGACAACGTAAGGCTAGCCAAAACCGATGCTGAGTCATTACTTGTTGAAATTAGCAAAATATTTTTTGGGGTTAGTTTTAGTATATGGGCAACATGCATTTGAAGGTTTCCCATTTCAATTAGCGTATACATTGTAGGTTAGCCGATTCGTCTTGAGTATAAGTTTAATTTGCCAGTATTATCAGTCAACTGTAATTGAACAGTTCTATGGCAACTTTCATGAATGAGATTTTGATAGAAAATATCTTTAATTGTTTTTGTGTTGGGGACTGGGTCAGTAAGGAATAACAAGCTTTTAACTGGGCTAACAGATTTTTTTTGTACATACAGTATGTTCAATGTATGCTATAAATGCTGGGCATGAAGTCTGGGCATGAGTGTCAAAGAAATCTTGAGCAATAGCGACCAACTCTTTCAATCTGTTTAAGAATCCTAAAAGTTTAATTTAAAGCATAGCTCAATTAGGTGGAAAGTATAGTTTATTGTTTTAGGGGCAGACTATGCACAAAAAATATGATATTAACCTGTAATATGCCTGTTCCCTACCAATTTATATGAAATTTGAAAGAATGAATTGAATGCTTTTCTCCTTTGTTATTTGGTTTTTATCTTATTTTCATAGTTTTTAATCAAATGTGATTTATAAAGCCTTTTTACATAAGACACTCAGCCTAAAACCACAAAGAGCAAGCAATAAAATGTAGAAACACAGTAGCTATAAGAAAAAAACTAAAAAGGGCAGAAACTTTGGAAGAAATCTATAAAAGAGCTCTGCTTTGAGGGGTGACATCCTCTTCTGCCTGTGCCTTGTAGAGATTATGAGAGTACATTGCCTTTTGGGGATAGATCCTACATCAACATATTCACATTTTCAGTTAACCAGTGGGTTAAAAATACTTACTCAGGATTAAATGAAAATTGTAATAAAAAAAACGTAGAACTTGTATTTGAAAAACTATTACAGACAGCGTTAAAAGTTATCTCCACCAGAGTAGGTGTACATATCAGTCAGGCTAGAGGGACTAGTCAGTCATTTGCTTGTAGGGACCTCGGGAAGGGCCCCTGATAAGACTTTCCTTCAAAGACCACAGAATGCAAATTTCTAATGAGTTGTAAATAAAGGATAGAGACAAATGTTACTTAGAAGTGTATTTGGTATAGTCCAATCAGCCTTAGGGCATGGCCATTCATATGGTTTCTAATAGCAATGTGACTGTAGATGCCGATACTGTCAATCACAAAATGAAGAGGTTTGTGCAAATGGACGCAGCACCGTCTAGGGTAGGTCCCTCAGTAAGCTCAATTGTGGTTGTTGGCAGGACAACACACTTCTCAGTAAGTAGGAACCTGGGTGAACAAACCATGTGACAAAGAAAGAATAGGTTTGCAGCATGTGAATTTGAGGATTTGTCTCCATCTTTGACTTTCCTGAACCTGCTGAGGAGTTGCTGAGATTAGGCAAGGCCATAATCAAGAACTGGAAATTCTGTAATTAAAAGAGAATTTTAAGTGTTACTAAATTGCATTCATTAAACTCAAAAATAATGTCAAACATTACATAGCACGTGTTCCCAGATGTAAATCAATAGCATTTATTTAGTGCTAGGAAGATCAGTGACCTCTGAGACTTAAGAAACCTTAAGACAACACTGGAAGCCTACACAAGCATGGTGAATGTTGTCATCTGTGTATGCACATGGCATTAAATTATTGTTCATATCTTCTCTAAGATGTGGTAGAATGCTGATATAGTTAATACTTTCACCAACAACAAAACGGTTTCTCATCAAGGAAGATCAGTTGATCTACCCTATACACCATTACACACCTTTGTCTATCACAAATTATCTTGGAATGGACTTATTAGAAGTTATTTGAAAAAAATGTATACATACTTTAAATACAGCATTTTCCCCCTAACAAAAGGCCTATCACAGGTATTTCTGAAGGTTGATAACAGTTTTGTCTGATTTGGGCCAATGTTTGGGTTTCACAGGGCAAACATTCCTTTCTGAAACACTTATTTATATTTCGGTAATTACCTTTACTAGGCTGGAAAAAGATGTTAGTAGTTCATGGGGCACATTATTTGTTTACTTGCTGACCCAGTGATAAAGACCAAGACACTGACTGCACATGTAATTCTGAAGGTAGCAAATATTCTTGGCAATTTCTCATGCCATTTAGCTGGTCAGAAAACCAGACAGCCAAAAATTACAAAACTATAAACTTGACTAGCTAGGTATTAGCTAGGGGAATTACTTTAATTGCACTTTCATTCTATTCACATTCAGAAATGTTTGACATCTATGAATTTAGTTGCTGCCCAAAAAATTGCTGAAAATGTGTACTTGACTTCTATCTTGTAGAGCAACTAGCAAGTACATATATCAACTACAATCTTCAAGAGTAATTGCAAACCTAAAAGAGCAAAATGGCAAGTATGCACTTTTTGCACACAGTTCTATAGTTGGAGTAATTCTATAGTGTAGAGTTTAAGCCATCAAAGTTTACTTTTTCAGTATTCAATAAATGTATTTTTTCAGTACATTATTCACAATGGCAAAGCACACAACAGAGTAGCCAGTTAGCGTTCTGTCATGTTTTACAGTTATTAGCACTCTGCATTTTCTGGAACTAAGCAGTGTTCTCAGGGGCTTTTGGAATTATATTCTTGAAAGAATAGGAAAATGCAAGTATACGTTTTGAAACTCAGCCAATGACTATTGCAGTGAAGAATGATGGCACTCTATAGTGTCTTTAACTTTTGGTTAGTCTCTGGCCAGGTGGTCCAGATGATGGTCAAACTGCTCTGATACTTCACTGGTGAGAGAGCGAGAAACAGACCATAAAAGCATACAACAGAAACATGGGTCTCAGATTAGGGGTCTGGAACCTTGTGGCCCTCTCCGAAGGTACGATTAGAGTTGTGTTAACCACTGGGCTACACAGCAGCTTGATGCAGCAAGCACATTTTCCATTGCCATGCCTGTGGCCTTCGACGCCCTCTCTCCCTCAGGGGAAAACGATGATCACAAGAAACGCGTGTCCCGTTACACTGTGTGGGTGTGGAACAGACAGACAGACAGACAGAGGGGGTATAACAAGGGAACCCTATATAACGCACTCTTAAAAGCAGTCTCTTAGGGTTTGAGTTGCAGAGGCTTTTCACAGATAGCCCTGAAAATTTGAAGAACCTGTCATTCATCCTTTGAAAAATATTTGACAAGATTAATGCGTTTGATTCCTGGAAGAAGTTTTTTTTATGTAGAAGGAAATAATCTTTATGAACAGTAGGTGTTGACTATCAGTGAAATGCTTACTTAAGGGGTCTTAAAAATCAACCACAAATATAGTTAATAGAATAAACTAGGAAATGAAGAATGAACACAAGGAATATACTGTCCAGTGTCATTTTCAACAGCAATTTAGAATGGAATTTATAATGGGGTAGAAGCAGTCATCGATTGTACGCTTTAAACCACAATGTAAAGACATTTCAACCCTATTTCCTGGTGTCTGTGTCATAGACCAAAATGTTTATGTAACTTTAGTCACTGTTCCTATTGAAACAATAGCCAGTTGAGCAGCCTTTGTGACTGATGCTCCAGCCACCTGTTCCCCAATAATGAATAATGAATAATGATTTCTCCCCTATAGGTGTAATCCAGGTAGGTCACTTTAGAATAAATATTACAAACTGGACTGACAATGTATAACGCTGTAGTTGCCACAAACCTCAACCCCAAATAACATTTCCTTATGTAAGGATGTTTATTGAAATAGTGGAGTTAGGACTAAACTAAGACTTCGACAACTGGTAAAATACAAAATTGGAAATAAAAAGTCACAAGGCGAAAATGTTTGGCATGGACCCAAGCAGCTAACAACTAGCAGCATGGCAAGCTAGCACTACCACTTTCTATCCTGATAGCCACAGACAGTGGTATACATAAGAATGCACCATGTTAAAGCAAGGTGGAAACTTTGTATAAAAAAAAACGACATGTATAAAATCATTAACCACATTATATTTAAGTAAACACTATTTCACAAACAAAAAGGTGCAACTGCGGTGGAGCGTTTATCCAGTTTACATTTTACCACATCCCTGGTAGAGGTAACACCCACTTTACCACATCCCTGGTAGAGGTTACACCCACTTTACCACATCCCGGTTAGAGGTTACACCCACTTTACTACATCCCTGGTAGAGGTTACACCCACTTTACCACATCCCTGGTAGAGGTTACACCCACTTTACCACATCCCTGGTAGAGGTTACACCCACTTTACTACATCCCTGGTAGAGGTTACACCCACTTTACCACATCCCTGGTAGAGGTTACACCCAATTCCTCACTCTCCTCGAGGCATCATCAAATTTACAGAACGAGTACAATGGCAATGCCGTTACGTTGCATATGAATGCTTTGCTGAAATGTTTGATATATAACTGTAGGCCGTAACTGCACCTGCAACTAAAAACCCATCAATTAGCAACAGACTGAAAGTCCATGCATATGAGAATGATGTCAGTCCAAATTAATCAATAACTTTTCCCAACTACTAATCCACCAACCACAAGAAAGCCTGGCACAAAAACATTCCAGACATTTCCAATGGTTGGCAGACAGCAGGTAAGTGTCAGGGGCAATCCCTGAAGTTGGTGTTGCTAAATTATGCCCTGACAGCAACAACAGGACAGAGTTCCAGAACCACATAACAGCTAGTTATGCTAGTTTAAATGGCATACTCGCAGGCAGCGATTTAAGCACTGAATTAGACAAAGAACATTTGGATGAAGTTTCCAGCCATGCCAACTTCAATCCCTGATGGGACGTATTTGAGGGGAAGGCGGACAATCAGGAAAAAGCCTTTGCAAGTGTTGCTGTTTCTTTCCCACAGCACGCACGAAGTTCCATGATGGCTTCCCATCACACTGACAGCATGGCATTATAAAATAATGGATGGATTGGAATAAGCAACCGGAACTAGAACTGGAATGTGAGTGCGGACATGCAGACAAAAACAATCCTCTAAAAGGACTAACTGAATGGAACATTGTGTGTTTGTGTCAATGTCAAGCCTACTTCCACTGAAACCCCTTTGATTGCTAAGTTCTGCATTAAAACACTATGCATCTCAACATTTGAAGGTCTTTCAATGTAGTCGGACCCTTACAAACAAGTTGGTAACAAGTCTTGGTCCGCAGGTTGTCACGGTCGTGTTGGCACCAGGACACGAGAGCGGCCATTAAGTATTGCTCAAGCTTTTATTAGGAACAAAGAGTGCTCACGCATGCACGAACGCAGACCAACATGCCGTTTCAGCATTTGTAGCCTTTTAATCAGTGATCAGTAGCAGGACAGGGTGCGGTGTAATTGGAACTGAGCAAGCGACATGAAAACGATGGACAGGGAGTTTTACAGAGAGACGGAGAAAAAGTGAGAAAAAATGAGACTAGAAAAATAAGTGCCATGGGTCAAAATACATTTCTGTCAGAGCCCATCGTTGCAATCCAAATACATTATAGACCATGGCATATATGAAAGACTTTAAATCTAAGAACAGAGTTCTATCTGGTTGATCCATTAAATCCAACAAAAGAGCTATCTGTAATGACCGCTATCTAGCATTCAAAACACCGTTAGGCAATGGTGAAACAAACAGGCACAGTTAAACAAGTACAACCTTTATTGTTTATAGGCATGACAAGATTGATCACAATAACAGCAAAACACCTAAAGGGACCATGTATTCACAGACACCAATCCCCACCTAAAATTGCAAACCCTCAGCAGAGGAAGAGCAGACATTGGCTATCACAATGAATCAAAAATCATTTTGATCAGTCCAACAGTGCACCCAACTTTTCTGCTTGTAAGCCTGTTCACAGGACCAGAGAGCATGCCTGAAACTCTGTTTCACTGTTCTTTCATATCCAACCCTAGTAAACTCAGAAAGAAAACCAAATTATATTTCCCAAATGTAGAAATGTTGCGCACTCCAAAAATTACTGGAACTTAAATGGACCTGACCCTAGCCTATACCACACAAAAAAGGGTTCATATTTTGCACATTAAAGATTATTGTGCTCAGACATAAAACAAAGGTCATTCTCCATTAAGGCCAAACACATTTAACACAGAGATTGTCTGACAATTAAAAACAACAACGTTCTGCTCATTAAGCAAGACTGCTCCACCATGTTCCTTTGATATTGATAAGTGTCCACCAATATTGAATTTGTAAAGGAGGTTATATTAAATAGTACTCCTTAACATAGAGAAAAATAATCAAATGAATCCATAAGCGTTCCTCATAAAAGCAATGCTTGCTTGAGTGGCAAATTCTGTACACTGAAATTTCTCTGTCAAAAATTTCACTTGTAGGAAGATTTGCTGAATCACAAAATTCCTACAGGTTTCACAAACACTGTAAATGCCTAGTTATTTTGTATTATCGATCAAAATCACCCAAGTGATGTTTATTTTATGTAATTTTCCATATATCAGTCATTTAAGATTGAGCTAATTTGGATATATTTATGAAAAAATTCCATCCTAAAACACTAAATATTGTTGAGCTGGTGCTACTCTTAAAAGATATCAGCATTTTTAAACAGCAGTTCTGTTTTGCAATTATAATAATTAACAATTAAAAATATAATAACAAATGTCAAAATAACAAAATTGGCATATGGTTGTAATATAATTCATTTGAATAAAAGGAATCAATCCAAGAAGCCGTTTCTAAGCAACAATGTTATTTATTGATATTACACAGCTAAGGTACGTTAAAAATTGACTGATCACTCCTGATATTATTGTATAGGTCATATAGATAAGGTTTCCACAACTCTAATAGCTCATTACCGCCCCACTGAGGATGGCAGATCCACCAGCAACAGAATACAAAATCGGGAAAGTTCAGTCACTTAAAGTACATTAGATGCAAAATAGCAGTAAATAACAGTTGGTCAGCTAAACAGATATTTTCTTTGCATGTACCCAAAGTTAATTTAGACATTACAGGGACATTACAGACATTACAATGTTTGCCAAGATGCTAATGGCTATCTGATTTGCTGCTTCGGAGTGGTAAAAACAACCAGTCATAAAAATATTCTACAGCTTACATTCTCAAGTAGATTGAGTATTGTATATTGAAAACTCAAACTAGGGAAGGTTTTGTACCCAAAATAGCACCTTTATTCTGGGATCATCAGTTGAATAGTATAGGATTACTCAACGCATATTTCTCAATACAGAAAATATGTTAACTGTGATTTCCATAACGGTTAATTATGCATCTAGCTAGGTATGACAGGATGACTAAAGAAACTAACAAATGGCTTTCTATCCCACAATGGCGAACACTTACTGTAAGCAGACCACTTTCTCTTCTCTCTACATGTATTTGCTGTGCTAGCACATTCACTCCCCATTGACATAAGCTCTGTCTTATTAGTCAACTCATTCCTTTTACTCTATTTGGCACGCAATTTAACCTTGACAAGTGGTAAAAATATATATTTTTAAACATTACATAAACAATAGCTTCCATACTGTCTGTTTGACATCACGTCCAAGGTAAAGACATGTCGATGTTTGAATCTCAAACGGAAGTGATCAGGAAATGGCTGCTTTTGGTCGGTTACTGGTCAAGTAAAATGTCACTAACATAATGCTGACACATGTAGAGTAGCACAACACCATTCACAAGGCACAGAATGGGCGGAACAGCCCAACTATGTGAAAAAGCGAGACTGTTTGTGTTGGACACTGGACACTCCTATTCAGTGGTTAGGCCTGTGAGTTTACAGTGACTAACTGCTAACAGTCAACCGAGGGCCAGTTTCACAGACACTAATTAAACCTTGTGCTCAACCAAAAAATGTATCTCAAAAAGAAAGAGCTTGACACTTTTGGTCTGGGACTTTGCTCACTGAGGTCAGTTTGAGGTTTGAAGCAAAAGGGGAAGAGCCACTAGTTGTCGACATGTTTATGGTGGCTAACAAACAAAATTTGTTTGCTTACATTTCATAAGTTAGCATAACAGAAGATTAAAAATAGTTTTTTATGTCAATGTACTACCAACGGTACTGGCTATTGAAGCAATATTTCATGCTTGCAAAATATATAGAATATATTTTTCTAATTCACATTAAAAAAAAATTAAAAAGCCCACACTTGAATGCAGATCCTCCAAACTAAAATGTTTTCAACCTCTAGAGAGCAGATGAACAGTACAGGACAAAAGGCAGTAAATTATGTTAAAAGCTGTACAGCAACATAGGCACTTGCGATTGATTCATACACATTCTTCTCTTTAATAATATAAAGATTTAACTTAAAATAACCTCTTTTTGATCCCTTCATTTTCCAGACCTTCAGAAGGGTGGAAAACCTTTAGACGTCTTTGTCGCCCCCTGTTGGTACAGTTGAAGCCTTGCTAGGTGAAATGGGACACTATCTGGTTTGATTAAATGAGCTTTGCTGCCCCCCTTAGGTTTACTCAGAACATATTCAATACCGAATGAACAGCTGAAAGGTATGGGCAGATGGACAACATTGTTTAAATACTAAGAACTGTTATTTAAAAAATATATTTTTAGAAGGCTTAACATATTAGACTAGAGGAGTACTCAATACAACATTCTTTTGCACAGCATATACATATCACACGTCATAACATTTCATTTGAAATGGGCGACATAGTACACAAAACATACAGGACCAGTTTAGGCTTTAACAACTACAGACTGAAATTATACATCTCCAGAGAAAGTGTTCCCTTCCGTTTTAGGACCAAAACATTTGAAATGGTCAGGGAAAATTAAGTGTTGAACTGATGATGAGCTTGAGTATATCATAAGTGTAGCATTGTCTTTTTTGCATATGCATGTGCGTGTGTAACAGTGCCTGCTCTAGTCAAATCCTTGCCAGTCACTCTGTTCAGAGTCATACTCCAGCTCCGCCCCCACACAACGCACTCCTTCCAACAGCATGGGGGTACCATGGTGACGGTCTGAAAGACAGAAATTAGAAAATGAGATAAAGACGAGAGAGCTGGAAAGCAGTAGAGACAGAGTCGGGTAAAGAAACAAACATTAATTTCATGCACGCAAACATGCTTTTGTCTATAACACAAGACCAGTACAAACTAGTTGACTCTACTTGTGTATTCTTAGATGAGTCAAGTGGAGCATGAGAGACCAGAAAGCCTTAAGGATTAAACTATGTGTTGATTAAGTCTCCAGCAACCCTTTCTCTCACACAAACCAAACACGACCCGCTTCCTCCTGCTTGCCCACAGACATTCATGTCTAATTCCTAAGGAGTAAACCACCTTTAACCAGGGCTCAAAAAGGGAAACCAGCACAATCACCAGAAGGTGGCAGCAACACACAGCACCACTAAACTGTACAAGACAATCATTAAGGAGTAGTATCATTTTCCAAATGGTCCAGACCAGAAGTATTCAAATCTGTCCGTCAACACCAATTCTGCTCCATTTTTTCATTAATCAGGGACTTATTCAAAATTGGCACACCAGGTGGGTTCAAATAATGACGAGGTAGAACAGAAGACTAATTCTCTGATTTGGAAAAAGGAGTGAGCATGCAGGCCAGATTTGAATACCACTGGTCTAGACAGTTACTCCTACAATACTACAGTGCCAACAATTGTTCTATTAGAGGCGTCACCGGTTAACTGTTCTGTTGTATATACAGTAAATGATGAGGGAACTGCCTCTACAGTAGTGGATTTAAACCTCTCCCGGGGACAGTAGACCTTTCCATTTTAGAAGAGGCCCTGAACTTGCTCATGAGATTTACATATCAAGGGACTTGATTTTTGGAGACATTAAATCAAGTATGCTAGGCCAGGCAAAGTCTCATAACCTGGCTGCGAAACAGCAACTAGCCCTAACAGCCCTAACACACCGCATGACAAACCAACGAGTGCTGACGGCCATTTACTCACAAGAGACCAGATGCAGGCGCCGACTGCATTTCCCAATGTCAAGTAAGGCAATGGATTTGGCACAGTTTCTAATAAGTGCTGACTGTACACACTAGAACATACAGGTCACCTCGATCGCAGCTCTGCAGAGGATCAGATTTCACAACGTAAATCTCGGAAACCCCGCTGACTCGATTTAGTAATCTACCGAGATCTACACATATTGACATGTCCAAGTAGAGCTAAATCATTTTGGTCATAAAACACTCCTCCGTTGTCGAGTTCACATCCCTGCGGAATGTGACAGAAATAAAGAGGACCTGGAAAGCACCAGCTGGTTTCGTTGGAACTGTGGCCTCAATAGATGCAGGATGATTCCCTCAGGTACAGACTGAGGACAAGGTCTTCCTTCCCAATCCCAAACCCAACCATCCTAAACTAAAACCAAAATCTGAAAAAAGCAACAAAGAACAGCATCTATGCTCAGTTTCACCCTCTGCTTACCCATGACACGGGCATGAAGCTTCACCGCAACACAGACGTCCTCCTGGGTCTCGCTGACCAACACCACCTCCTCGCACAACACCCCCTCCTGGTGGGCCATGTACTCACATGTCACTCTCAGTCCTCCTGGAGGAGATAAAGAACGGGGGGGGGGGCAATTAGGGACAAAAATCAGAGAGGGATAGAGGGAAAGAGTCTTCTTTCTGCACAGGGTGGGCACACCGAGCATAATGTCAGAGTGGAACATGAATGATTTGGGTCAAGCATATTCACACAGCTGCTAATCACTACAAATAACACACAGAGTCCAAGAGGTCATAGAATGTTCACAGGGCAAAAGTAGAAGGTTGTGGTATCTGAGTATGTGGCAAAAAATTGTTATGCTTCCAATGCATGCTAGCACTATGTGAAGCATTAGTAATAACAACCCTCATTGTGAAATACAGAAACTGCCAGGCGGATGTTAACAAACGGTTAAAGATTTCAACATTACCTGAAGCAGCTTTTACATCTCAATTTTTTGTCATTTGGCTGAAGCGCTTCCCCAGCAACTACAAAACATCGCATTTTGATTGGATGAATTTAGTACCTATAACACTTCACAATATCTTAGTTTTTTTGTTTTACAAGGGGAGGCGAGGAGTTGAATGAGCCAACTGAACAATAAAGATGATTAGGTAGTGAAAGAACTGAAAACATAATAATTCTATGTCTATTTACACATTCAATGATTCTTCATTATTTATTATTGACATGTAAACCTATGGACTTTATTTATATTTTAGTAGGCTGTCATTGGAATGCATATGGTCAACAGTTGTTTTTGTAAAGAGCGAATACAGAGACAAAAGGGTTGCGATTAATTGCCTAGCCTGCTTGATCCTTGAGATAACACCCCTGTGTCATAGGAAGAGCCCCAGGGATTGATAAGGGGTCTATTTAACATGACAGTTTTGGTTTTCCTAAGGTCAGTTAACCAACCCCCACTACTTTAGTACATAACCAGAGTGAGGGTTTGAAGAAGCTCTCTTGCATTAACCTTTGCTCCTGTCTGGATCTTCAATCTCTAGAGAACCTTCAATCTTTTTTACTTGTACTGTAATTGTGATACTCTTTATAAACCAAATTCACTTGTTACATTAACTCATTGACTATTTGGAATGAATCTAAAACGGGCCCAAATCCAGTTCCTTTAGTAGCCACGTTGATATGAGGTTAGTAATGTAAACAGAACACCACGGTTAACACTACATCCCATGGCTTCTTAAGTGACCACAGAGAAAATGAAACATTAATGTCCAATCCAAACATTAAATCTACTTCACATCATTTAGGCTACAGCTACTTTTCAATGATGACTAACATGAAGATGTGGTCATTCCACAAGGGTTGGGTATGGTTCTGCAAGGCCAAGCCTGTGTCCGGGGGAAGTGCTGACAGAGCACCAACTGAGGCGTGGATTAGGCCAGAGGTCGGCAACCCTTGGCTCTTGAGCCGCATGCAGCTCTCCCACCACATCCCCACGGCTACCCTTGTATTTATAAACTTGTATGATTTAGAATAAAAAAAAAAAAATATATATATATATATATATATAACAATTTGACTGGCTGCTGACATATTGAGGTAGCTGTGGTGAATAGGACAACTGTTTTGATGTGGATGACAGTGCATGTTATGACTTCACTTTCAACAAATTTAGCAGTTTAAATTTGGTTCTAAACTAGGGCGCATACCAGCTAAATGCGTCGTGATATATTTGTTGGTAGAAGGTTATGAGAATGACGGGTTTAGTGACGTTTCAACAGCCAAGGTAATGGCTGGAATCAGGGCTGCTGTCGTCAACTGTCACTATTAAAAAGAAAAGCAGTTTCTCTTTTATTAAAACAGTGTATTAAATTATAAAACAATATATTAAACCGAAATATACTAGCATAACCCTAGATGCTCCTTGCAACCTCACCAGACAGCTGGTGGGTCCTGTCCACTCTCTGTGACCCTTACCGCTCGCTGTGATGGCATCATGATCCAACCGCCATCATCTAGTGCCTGCTAACTGCACTTGAAATTGCCTTCAATAATTCCCTCCCGATACTATTACATGTCTGTTTTTATCTGTCCAATCATAAATGCCGGTGACCACTGGGCTAGGGTGAAGTGGATGCGGTTACGCTGAGGAGCAGGATGGGCACAGACACCGGGCCAACACTCTGACATACCCTCCGCTACACGACTGATGTCAGTGATCCGGATGTGTGGGTTGGGTACAGGAGCAGGACAGACATCCATCCCCAGTGCTGGAACCTCAGGGAGGGTGAATACTATTTCATACTTGTGCTGGGTTTTCAAGAAACCAACCTACATAGAGATAGGAAAAACAGATGAATTCAGCTAAAATGTATATAAGGTTGCAGGAAACATTCCTAGGGGTTAAAGTGAGATGTGACACCATGAAAAGTAATCAACAGTTCCTAGAAGTGGGCCTCTGGTGACAGAGCAGTCTAAGGTGGTCTTTCAAAGCAACAAGCTGGCCACCACAGTCTGGATTTCAGCCATGACTGTGCTGCTAGCATCTCTTGGTGCCACTGACGCCCCACTGGTGATGCTAATTGCCAGACTAACAGGCTTTCATTTCATAGCGTTCATAAACAATGGGAGAGAAAAGCACTGCAAGAGATGCGATAGAGGGAGAAAACGGCAAGGCGAAAGAGATCAGGAGAGAAGAAGAGGAGCCAACAGAGAGGCGTCAGCCTTTCCAGCGCAAGTCAAACCTTCAAACAAACTGTCCGATCCTCACACGACCCCACAGCCTTGTCGTAACAATCAAACCCGGAACTGGAGGACAAATTCAGAACACAAACAGGGACGCTCACTAACCCGGCACATTGATTACACAGCTATGCAGCGTAGCGCCCCGCTCCAACCAATCCCACGCACCGCATCCCAGCGCATCTGCACTACACGTGCCCCCGTTGCCAAGAGCGCCTGGCCTGCCTACCGGCCGTTTCCATGGCAACCCGGCAGGTCTGAGGGGGCAGCTTGGCACTTCAGACGTGCAACTCTTTCACCCCTTGCCTGTCCAGTGGGCCTGGCCTCCCACACCAGGTCAGATGGAAACAGAAGAGCAACGAGAGCTGAAGCAGGCACAGTGCCCGCCGGCGCCTAATGAAGCAGCTCTGCAGACACCGGCGGAGGTTCTCTCATCCACGACAGTCCTCCTTTAGCCTGGTTCCAGAGCTGCTTGTAGTGGACGGCCAAGTTGCCAATTTACAGAATAGACATGTCTGCGAACAGGTTCAATCACCCCCCCCCTTTATTTAAAGGGACTGAACAAACATGGCAACAAGAAACACCTACCAACTTCAACAAATGTACCCCCCTCCCCCATCACCCCACCCATTCATCCCCCCTCCAACCACACTCAGACTAAGAGGCTGTCCCACCAAGCCCAGGGGCAGACTCAGAGATTATCAATGTACTGAAAGGCACACTGTAAAATGGGACACATTGTGGGGCTGACTACTCCAGGCAGGAGGTGTGAACAGCCTGAGGTAGAGGCCATAACTTGGTTGTGTCTCATGGACAGAAAGAGCAAAATAGCATTAGAAGAGTAAATGAGTGTATAGAGGAGGGATGCAATGAAATTGAACAGATAAAGGAGATGTGCAAAAATATACGTGAAAATTGCAGAGTTCTCCCATACAGGGTGAACCAACTCTACTGTCCTAATTTAGGAAAACTGCAGGACCACTATAGAGCTCAGTCCAGTGGGTTGGCCGTTTAACCCAGTCATTGTCAAAGCAGACTTTAAAATGTGCTAATTCAAAACCCAAGCCCACCTTCACCATGAAGTTCCCATCGGGTTGAGGGATCACCATGACGACCGAGTCGTGAAGCTTCTCGTCAAAGTGAACATGGGACGGGGTGCCAGAGGCGGCGGTGGCGGCAGGCTCTTCTGAGAAGCGGACGCCACCCGCCTTGGTCACAGAGGCTGAGGGAAAAGAGAAATGTTGTTCACTTTAGTCCACATGCACATGGGCAAACACACAGACACCCACACGTCCCTGTGGGGAAGGACCTTTTCAAGTAAGAACATTTTTCAGGAAAAATATCGATGACCTGATATGGGGCAATAAAAAAAAAAAATACCACTGGGCCTTTCCCTTCCCTGATAATGTAGTTAAGATTCCAATTACAAGGACATTAGATCTGATTTTGCAAACAATGTATTCAATCTATAGGTGCAGTTTAGAGCCATTCATCTGAGTATTTGTCACCAGACACACTGGTTAAATAATGCAAGAGCATGTGGCAATAAGAGTAATGAATAATTAGTAAGGTGGAGTAGTCAGTGCAAGTAAGTACAGGTTTAAATCAAGTTGTTGGTGGTTGCGCCACTGGAATATATATAGTTTGCTTTTGGTTTCTAAGTTCTGTCTGTGTGTATTTTGTTTGAACGTTTTAGAAGTTAAATATATTACCGAATGTAGGTTTGTCATTGTAATTTGACATGAGTCAAGAAAATGGGTGCGTGTATGCATTATTGCATAAGGAATTATAATAGTTTTTACTATAAATGTAATACACTGAATTCCTACAAAGACGCCTGAACTCCATTCATTATTTGTCTGTATTGCTACAACACTTTACATGCTATAATTCAGTCACTGGAAAGCGGATTAAAAATGAAAATGTTTTTAGCATCTTCACGTATTGTTCAACTTCTGAATAAAATAATTGTTTCTAAAAACAACTTTAATTGCCAAAACCAATTTTCTACATAACCTACAGAGTTTTGGTAAAATATAAAATGGTGCCATTTGGAGCATTCTTGTGTGTAATACATGGAAACACTGTACATTTTGTTGTCCCTTAGGCATGCATTCCCAGTCTTGAGAATCATAACACTGCCTTTATTACAAAATTTTCCTATCAAAAAGTAACACTAGTCTACAATATATTTCTATTGCCTGGGTTTATCCTATCTGGGTCAACAAGATAAGAGTTTAGCGGTCATAAGCAGTGCAGCTGTGCATCTTCAATAATGAGAAAACAACCATTGTGACTCAGAAGTCTATTACGTCGTAGATGGCTGTCAGGGTATAAAAAGATCAAGGTTTGAGGAGGAATCATTAACCTTTAATCTTATTACCAACCAGGTCCTGTATATGGTTTCATGACCCCAGCACATGATTTTGTTAAGAGATTTCAATGGAAAGGCATATGAACAGAATATCAGTTTAGAATATAATTAAATAGGCTATTACTGTAATACACCGAGGTCATATCGCATCTTCGCATCTGTGGAATCAGACTGTCAATATACTCCAGAGTGGAACTAGAGTTGGGGGCAGCACAATTCCGGTAACCTCCTGAAGTTTTCCAATTACCCGATATCACAGTGGAAGGATTCACAGAATTCCTGGTTATTCTCTCCTGATTCCAGGACTTTTGCCCATTTGAGGGAACTGGGAATTTCAGGAAACCATCCAAAAAGCAATACCAACAGCTAACACTCAAATAACAGAAAAGCAATGGGGGTCTGAGGCTGATGTATGAAGTTGAAGAACTACATCCCAAACATGTCCTCCTTTCCAGTTTGTACACTTGTGGACCTCCCTTCATTGAATCGAAATAGGAACACGATTTGTAAATCAAAATGGCGGAAAAAAAAGCCAAGGGATGAAATCCAGTTTTGAATGTTGCTGGTTGAAAGGCCAACTTAGCAACATTTCTATTTCACAGTTTCTAGGTTGCTATAGGAGAAGGGAAGGTTGTCCAGGGATGCCTCTCTGAACATACATCAGGCTCAATCAAGCCTATTTGTTTTCCCAGTTGAAGCCAGCCTCTCCTAGACACTGCCCAGCAGTAGCAAGATAAAGATGAAAGGGGGAACTGAGTGAAGTTTTCAAACCACATCCATTCCATTATAAAAAAAACTAGATGTACTAGTTACCAGGGTATGACAGGATTTGTGATTAGCTAACAGAGCAACTTTGATCAGCACTTAGGGAGCGTGACATTGCATTGCGCGTATTTAAAGGTGTGCAGTGTCAAATCCGGCCTCTAAGAGAATGATGTTTAGACAGTGATATGACTGGTCTTCTCCTCCCCCTTCCCTTACTGAAACAAGACCAGAAGGTTTAGCTTGTTCTGAGAGGTTGTTAGAATAAGATGAAAAGGAATATTACCAGCAGGAAAAAAAATATTTTACAAGACCAGTTCATGTTTGAATTTAAATAGCTGGATGGATTTTAAATTACTTAATTTAACTGTTGGTGTCTAACATGTTGTTTTCTACATCAATACAAATATGCAATGCTAAATATCTGTACAGACTTTAATTAAGTTCAAATGAAGAAAATCCCTTAAGCTTCAGGAATAAGATTTGTAATAACATTTGAGAAAAGCAGTTGGTATTAAAGACAACAAAACCTAAAATAAGGGCATATCAGCTTACTCTGTTGTTTTGTTTTTACTCTTGGAGGATGGAGGAATCATAGCTTCCTACTCTGATGAACTCAAATAGTTATTTGGCCTATGGTTTATGTTGGCATACTTGGCAACATATCTCAATATTTAATCTGCAGAAGTCTATTCAATTGCAAAAAAGTCTGATCATGAGGTCTTTTAGGGCAGCAGAAAAAATAAACGTGTATGAGACTGTATTATCCCCCAAGGGGTATTTGGCAGAGGAGCTCAAACGAGTAAATTCCATTTAGGCTAGAATCCAAACTGTTGCAGGAGCACATTTTTCAAAAGAAATAACAGGCCACACTTCAATTAACCCATTATTGGGTTACATAATATACACACAACACAGCCTACACACTTAAGACTATGATATATAAAAGAACGGTAATATCTGTAGCTCATCGCCTGGATACTAAACAGATGATTCTCAAAGGTTGTCCTGCAACTACCAACATCTAGCTGTTCAAATCTGCATGCAGAATCCCTAGGCATGTGTACGCAGGGGCCCAAATGTTTTTACAGCAAAACAAATTCACACATTACAGGTGAAAATGCACACTGAAAATAAAAGGTTATTGGATGATCCTTTAGGGATTCTTCACATGGAGACACTGGGGGAATCCCATTAGATTTTCTTAAGAACATTTTAAAAAGGTTCTTGCAATAACTTTTATAATGCTTCCACAAAGAACAATTTCAAGAACATTTACAGTTAGATTTTTTAAATATGGTTCTTTAAGTGACAAGTTTGAATAGGCCGAGCTCTTTAAAATACATTTACATATTCCTTAAAAAATATAAGGGATCCTCCCCTACATTTTTAAATAAAGGGAATTCCAAAAACCTTTTATTTTTAGGGTGTGAGGTAACAGATTTAACACACAAGCAATTAACTATATGGCCAGCATCCAAGGATTGAAAACAATTGATAGTTATGGCTTTACTTAATAAACACCATGTTACACCTGGCATATTAGAGTAATTCATCTTGTCAACCATTTAAGTAGTAAATATCAACAGCATTTTTTGTTTTTCTGGAGTCCAAAGCGATCAGAATAAAGTCCTAACTGCATGCAGTGGAAGTTTCTGGCTCTAATGGAAAACACGACTCGTTACCATAGGACAGAGTTTGTGCCAACAAACCATTCTAGCAAAATACAGTAACAAAATCCTTACGATATGTTGCATCTTCATCCCATTATATTGAAGGCAGTGCCATGTCAAAGTGTACTGTAGACACATGAACCACCCAAGTCCTATCTTTTATGATTTCTGAAAACCTGGTTTTGCTTGGTCATAATAGGGTAATCAATTTTGGAATGAGGCTTGAACGTAACAAAATGTGGAAATAGTGAAGGGATCCGAATACT
Organism: Esox niger; assembly: GCA_016801105.1. Taxonomy (NCBI): domain Eukaryota; kingdom Metazoa; phylum Chordata; class Actinopteri; order Esociformes; family Esocidae; genus Esox; species Esox niger. The sequence continues at coordinate 16,240 of JACXGJ010002035.1, read as the reverse complement.
GAGTGCAGTGTACAGTTAAGCTCCAAAGTATTCATACCAATGCCAAATTTTTATCTATAGTAAATATATTTGACCAATAGGTTTCCAAATGGTATTAAAAAGTGACAAAACACAGTAAAACATTGATCGCGATTTTTGTTATTTTCTAATTTTTACAAAAAAATGCCATGTCCAACATCATTCATACCCCTTGAAAATACTGCAAATGTTTGAGAAAATGCAAGTTCTATACCATTTAAAATGGTTGTGTAATTTCCATCATGAGAGCATTCTAATCACCTATATATTGAGAACAGCTGAACAGCAGCAGATCTCTAGTCAGTTACTAGTCAACTGCAAATCATGGCTACAAACAGAAAGTTACATTATTCATTTGTGAATAATTTAACACAATGTCTTTACATGTTTTGTCATTTCCAGCCAGAAGAAACCTAGTGGTCAAATACAAATTCACTATAGCTCAAATGTGTCAATTTGGCATGAATACTTTTGGGCCCAACTGTGTGTTAGAAAACAGACCCAAAGGGCAAATCGACATAATAATTTGGCACACTCATCCTTCTGAAAGCAACCCAAGAATTATCCTTATTTTCCCCCAGATGTATGAGTTGTCTGATTGCAATATATTTTTGCCGGTGACAGATTACGTTTGGTGTTTCTGACGATCTGTTATGAGTAACATCCATTACATGTCCTCCCCCAACCCTGTACATACACTACAATCCAATCCACATAGCACCCGGGCAGCCTACCATGCCTAGCTGAGAGCCAGCGCTCTCTGCCGCTTTGCCCTAACAGTAAATCTGTCCCGGTTTTAATCAATCTATGTTTTCATGCATCTAATGGACTTGTGATTATGTATGGGTGGCATGCATCTGTTTTCTGTTTCATGTGCCTCAGTCTGCCTCTCCCCACTCACGTGTCTACCTGCATCTTGTTTTTCCCATCTGTCTAGTTCTCTCTAGGAGGGAGAAGAACAAGTGCCGCAGGCTGCACAACACTTTGAACAAACAACCATCTTATCACAACCATTCTCAGATAACCATGGTAACGGACTCCAGGCTGTCTCCAAGTTCAGATACCTCCTTTTTCTCTCCCCCAAGGACCAAAGTAAACACATTCCTCACTTTCAACTAGGTACATCCCAGACCCATAAAAAAATAACTCACTGAACGGAAAACAAATAGGAAGTGAATCTACACAGAGATCTTGTCGAAGTATGTTATTTGTTTAAACTCTGAGTCTCACACACACAAACACACATAAGATACTTCAATGAAGTCAACACTGTAAAAACGTGATTTTGCTGAAATAAAATATCCCTAAAATATATGCTTCCAGTGACTGTAATTGGGTGCTTGTAGTTTTTAAAATCAGTTGTTATAGAATCATGTGTGTGTGCATTGCAAACAAAGAAAATACATACATAAACACCACCATGGTGTCAGATCTAATCTTCGTCTTCTCTTGATACATCGTTACTAGCATCTTTCCCACTAATTTCTTAAAATTGAACATGATAACTAAGTATTTGTATATTGCAGTAAGTGAGAGGTACAGAGGAGAAGGCCTCTACCGTCATCAATTCAATATCTTCGGTCTCTAACCACAAACTAAGCCTGTGAAAACACAAAAGACTAAAGTTAGGTCTGGAAATAATTGGACACTGACACAAGTTGGTATTTTGTCTGTTAACATAAATAGATTAAAGTTCCATTTAAATAATGAATATAGGCTTAAAGTGCAGGCACTTAGCTTTAATTTGAGGGCATTCACATCCAAATGGGTGGAAGGGTTTATTACAGTTCTTTAATATGTAGCCCGCTCTTTTTCAAGGGACCAAAGTCATTGGACGATAAACTCAAAAGCTGTTTCATGGACAGGTGTGTGCTATTCCTTCATTATGTATTCATCAATTGAGCAGGTAAAATGTCTGGAGTTGATTCCAGGTATGGCATTTGCATTTGAAAGCTGCTGAACCATCAACATGCGGTCAAAGGAGCTCTTAATGCAATGAAACAGGATGCCAAAAAATACATCCATCAGGTAGACAGCAGGAGTGGCCAACAGTTTTGTACTTAGAGAAAACAAAGAACATACTGGTGAGCTCTGCCAAACAAAAGGTCTGGATGTCCACAGAAGACAACAGTGGTGGATGGGTGTAGGATCCTTTCCATGGTAAGGAAAAATATCTTCACAACATCCAGCCAATTGAAGAACACTCTCCAGGAGGTAGGCATATCATTATCCAAGTCTACCATAACAAGAAGACATCACAAGACCAAATACAGAGGGTTCACCACAAGGTGCAAATCATTCATAAACCTCAAGAATAGAAAGGCCAGAATAAAAAAGTCAGCCCAGTTGGAACAGCATTGGAACAGCATTGGAACAGCATTGGAACAGCATTGGAACAGCATTGGAACAGCATTCTTTGGACAGATGAAACGAAGATCAACCTGTACCAGAATGATGGGAAGAGCAAAGTATGGAGAAGGCTTGGAAAGGCTCATGATCTGAAGCAAACCACATCATCTATAAAACCCAGGGGAGGCAGTGTGATGGCATGGGCATGCATGGCTTCCAATGGTACCGGGTCACTAGTGTTTATTGATGATGTGACAGAAGACAGAAGCAGCCGGATGAATTCTGAAGTGTTTAGGCATACATTGTCTGCTCAGATTCAGCGAAGTTAATTGGAAGGCACTTTACAGAAGGACCCAAAGCATACCGCAAAAGCAACCCAGGAGTTTAAAGGCATAAAAGTGGAAAATTCTGCAATGGCCGAGTCCATCACCTGATCTCAGCATGCATTCTACTAGCTGAAGACAACGTATGGCAGAAAGACCCACAAACAAACAGTAACTGAAGACAGCTACAGTAAAGGCCTGGCAAAGCATCACAAAGAAGGAAACCCAGTGTTTGGTGACGTCCATGTGTTCCAGTCTTGTTGAAAAAGTATTAAAAATTTACATTCTATTTTGTGGTAATTTGTCAAATTACATTTGAGCCCGTGAAATAAGGGGACTGTGTATGAAAATAGTTGCAATTCCTAAACTTTTCATGTGATATTTTTGTTCAACCCCTTGAATCAAAGCCGAAAGTCTGCACCTCAATTGTATCTCAGAGGTTTCACTTTAAAATCACTGTGGTGGCGTACAGAGACAAAATTATAAAAGATGTGTCGTGTCCAAGTATTTCCGGGTGTAACTGTATATCCCTGGTTTGAGCATTAAAAAAATGTATTGCATGAAATCTGAATTAGTTGAACAACTTCCAAAGGACTTCTGCTCGATCAGTGAAAAGCCTGATTTTGGAAGCTCTTTATCTAGCAATCTGGACAGCAGTGCGAATTGTAAAGTGAGCCAAAGCCTCTGGTCTAAAGTACTGCATTGTCAAGGCAATAGGGTGAGGGAGTAAAGAATAATAACAATAGCAAGAAGAATGTAGAAAATTAAGTAAGAAATCAGAAGAGACAATACATAAGAAACAAATAATGCAATAAATGGGTGATAAAGGTTGGATTTTTAACATACTTTACACAATATTAAGGATAAACACACAACTCTCAATGTTAACAACACAAAAGCACTTACTCTTTCTAGCAGTAGCCATGTCTGGGTCAGTCCAATACAGACACACACACAGAACCACCCGTCACTGACTGGTCATCTCTATGGTTCAGCCTTATAACATCCCTGACAGATATAGAGGAAAAAGAGAGGAAAGGGAGAGAGGAAAAAGGGACTAGGGAGAGAGAGAAACAAATGAGTAACACAATTCAACGATACAAAGGATTCATGCTAGAATGCTATATCTATTTCTGGACTAAATGAAAGATGTATGCAAATAATTTCTTTGGTCAAAACCCCTGAATGTAAGCTTGTTTTACTCCAGTGTAAGTAAACCACATATCAATGTCCATTTTGGTTTAATATAGCAAGAGATCAGCCGGAGATAATCTGTAGCCTTCCATATTTGCAATTGACATCATGAGGTTTACATTTCTCCATACCAACTCATCAACGTTCCAACCAAACAGAGAGGGGGGGCACTACCTTCACTAAAAGGAGGGCAAGAAAGAAGGAGCTAAAGGATTAAAGGAAGTGATGTAACCATAATGAAATCAGGAAATAAATGCCATTAAAAAGCTGGTATTTGTCGTCTTCAATAAATCCTAACTGCAGATTAATATCGCTGCTGTTAAAGAAACAGCCCCCAGCTGTTGATGCCAGGCTCTATCACCAAAAAACAAGGAAGGCTCCCAGATAAGAGTCGAACATTTGAAAGAGAATTATGTTGAAACTGAGGAGCTTAAGATTGTCAGAAAATGGCATGAAAAACAAATGTATCTGTCACAGGGATATACAAGCATCAACTATTACCTAAATAATTACAAAAATAAAGGGAGTAATCTTAAAGTTTATAAATGCTCCAAAGCTCAATTGTGTACACCAATGTAGACTCACTGTAAGGTGGTAAATGTTAGGTGGGAGTGCATAAAAACAGGAACTTCAATTGTCATATACAATAATTAACCAGAGTAAAGATGGCTTGGAAAATCAATAATTAAATCACAGTAATTTCATTGACATCAAGAAAGAGACACAGATCTTTGCTGATATACTAAGAAAAATAACAAGTTGCACTGATTGTAACTATAAAGACACTGAGCTGATAAGACTTAGAAGTCATGGACTAGTTGGTTGTTCCACCATATATTTTTGACAATCCATTAATCACAGTTTCTTAACCCAGAGGGCCAACATGAAAAATACATCCAACACCACTGACGATGACTTAAAAGACACGGCTTGGGTTTGGCTAGTCAAAGGGAGCATAGTCACTAGGTGTCAATTTTCTCAAAAGGTAAAACGTATATTTCATTTAATGTCTGAAGTCATTGAAACTGTACTTACAACAACCCCATAAAAGTGATAAACGAACACGCTCTCATTTATTATCCAAAACATCTTTATGTGAGGGGAGTGCCTCTGATTAAATGAAATGTCTTTCAGAATTGCAGCTGTACAACAATTTGACAAAGCAGTATTACTTTTTTCTGCACATAAAGCTAGTAGCCATGAAATCAGGAATTATTCGAATTTCTATTTAAACGTGTTTCTAGTCCTCTTTATTGAAATTACCCTTGTTTGTCCCTTGGGCCTATCCACAAGTGGAAGAATACCCTTCAATAATTTGTACTTATACATATGCACAATGATATCCTGCATATCAGTTGCACATGCACCTTCATTTGTCGGCATTGCATATTTAGTATTGCCATTTGTACTTGCATTTGCCTTCACTGCACATCTATACATCCCACTTGTAAAATGCATTATACTTATCACATGTAAAAGGTTCTGCCCTCTTCTATTTGCACATGCTAACAGCATTTTGTTGTACTGTACTTGTACTGTTCAATGGCAACGTTTAATCTAACGCACCTCTCAGAAATCTGTTAAAGCACATTAAATGGTGGATTGTGTAACCTACATTGAATACTGTATGCTATAGACCAGTGGTTTTGAATGGTGGTCTAAATACCCCCTGTGAGCCACTTGCATACTGGAGGTGGGAGTTCTGAAATAACATTTGGGTGTATTATGTTATACGAGTCATTTAACATATATGGAGAGAATTTCTTTGTTTTCTTTTTGTAAATGACTATAATGAACAAATATTATATAATTCAACCACTGACACGTTTTATTTTCTTTGAATTGCAAGATATTTTTTACACACAAAACCTGTGCTAATCCTGCAGCAGGAAAATACATTGAGAAATGTAACAATGAAGGCCAGAATGGTGCAACTGGGGTCAGCCCTACAGCTATAGCACCTGCAACAGCTGCAATTCCATGGCTCCACATATAGTGTGAATCGCGCTATAGATAGCCTTGTCTAGTAAGTCTGTGAGATGTGGGACAGTAGTTCTACTCAAGGTATTAATCAGGTCAGTGACTGCCTGTCACAATAAGAAAGTTAAAAGGCAACTCCTGGGACTAGAAGAATATATAACCCTCAGAAAGAAAACCAAGTAGAAGTTTATCAGAATAAGGTCAACTGCTAAGATGCAATAATGTCACAGCTCAGGGAGAAATTATTTTAAACTTAACAAAAAACATTTAATTTGAAAACAGATGAAACAAGGAAGCAGGACACATCTCATTAATTCAGACATTTTTCAATATATATTTAGTTAGCCTATAACACGGAATATAATTTGTGTTTTTCACCACAAACCTACTTTGCAGCCCATATGCTAGGTTTACGGAAAGGATTTGAGGAATAAGAACTCAACACAAAGATATGACAGCCAAAGGAATACATGCCTTCTAATAGTCATTCACAGCATTGGGTGACATACAGTATTTTACTGTAAACACTATCATGAGATCCAAAGGTTGCTGTGTCATAATGTGCATCGTAGGATATATATAGTTACAAAGTAGGCCTACATGCCAGCCGAAACAAAAGGACATAGCTCCCGCTACATAACGTACACTGCAACCACTCGCTCATGCTAGTTACAAGGGACTAGTAGTGAGTCATAAAAAGCCTTACTCTCACTTCAATTTGGTTTTAATCTGCTGTTAACGGAATCTTTTCGAAGTTACTTTGATTGATGTCACTTTAGTCGAATGCAACGGAAAAATCTAGCATTTTTGTGAGATAAGTATTTTATTCTGATATTGTTTTTATAAGCGAGTACCTCTTCAAACGAGTTTGCGCCTTTTGTCTCAACCACTTGCTGCAGTAGCCTTTGCACTCGCAATGGCCCGGTAAACTAAAGTTGCGTCTCTATTGTCAAGTGGCATCCTTTAAGCCAACAGAATGCAAATAAAGTTATAATCGTATTTTGTTCCAGAACTCACCTTACAAATTCTGAAACGGATGCTAAATGCACACCCTTAAGCCAGGGCAGAAGAGTACCGTCCCTCAAAATATTTACAAATGTTTCCACAGAACGATTGTGTGAACACCACACGAATTTCCACACCCCTTTCTCTGGATTTCTACTGCTAACTTCCGGATTGGTCACATGGTTTGTCCAAATTAGTAGCTCGCAAAATGTGAAGATGCTGCATTTATCAAAGTAATGTTTTAATCCAGTATAGCCATGTCGCTTTTGATGTGGTTTAATAAAATACATGATACAAATGGCTAAAATCTGAGGTGAAGAAACATACCTCACGATATGTCACTTAGCTTACAATGCATCTTTCCTCTCAGATTGCGCAGTTGCAAGCGGTTGCACGCTCTGTGCATTTCTTGGCCAATCAGATTCACAGAAGTCGCCTGTTGTAGGCCGGGCACGGCGCGCACGTCTCAATTCGCACTATTAGCATTTAGAATGTGTCCTTAGTAAGCGTGATAACTCATCGCTTCCGACATCCTACACCTAAACATTAGCGATCTGTAATGCTGTATTACAGAACAAGTCTGCGTAAGTTAGGAAAGCTGCATAGGGTAGCCTAATTTGGGGGGAAACGCATCCCTGTATTTTCTGACAAATAAAGCAATATTTGATCCGATTTTCATATGATCATGTTGTCTATAGTTACACAAATACTTTGACATTTTATTGCAACTAAATCAAATGTCAAACTATGTAAACGGGGTGTTTTATCCAAAACAGGATTGCTATAAAAAAGTATTATGATTTGTTTCTCTGAACAAGTGAATTACTTAGCCTAAGGCCTTCCTATTGACATATTGAAAATAAGTTTAGGGGTCTAATTTTATCACATCATGTGACAATGTTTTCAAAATTACAAACAGTCATTTAGCATAAAATGCAAATGAAAACAGATTGCAATGATGTGCAAATAATTGATCTGTATAATAGACCAAAAAGAATACAAAGACAACATATCAAATGTTGAAACAGATATGTTTTTGTTTTTAAAAAAATCGATGTTAATTTCGAATTTGATACCAGCAACACGTTTTAAAAATGTGGGACATGTTTACCATTGTGTTGCATCACCTCTTCTTTTAACAATACTATGCAAACATTTGGGAACTAAAGAGGCCAATTGCTGCAATTTTGAAAGTGAAATGTTTCCCCATTCTTGCTTGATATAGGATTTCAGCTGCTCAATAACTCTGTTTGCTTTTTCATATTGTCTGTTTCATAACGCGCCAAATGTTTTCAATGGGTAACAGGTCTGGACTGCAGGCAGGTCATTTTAGGACCTGGACTCTTTAACTACAGAGCCATGCTGTTGTAATACGTGCAGAATGTGGTTTGGCATTGTCTTGCTGAAATAATCAAGGCCTTCACTGAAAGAGATGTGGTCTGGATGGCAGCATATGTTGCTCCAAAACCTGCATATTGTTCAGCATCACAGGTGCCTTCACAGGAGTACAAGTCACCCATGCCATGTAAACTAATGCACCCCCATACCATCACAGGGGATGTATTTTGAAATGTGCGCTGATACCAACCGGATTGCCCCTCTTTAGTCTGGAGGACAAGGCGTCCATGATTCCCAAAAATAATTTAACATTTTGATTTGTCAGACCACATGACAGTTTTTAACTATGCCTCAGTCCATTTTAAATAAGCTTGGAAACAAAGTAGCCTACAGCGTTTTTGGATCTTGTTTATATATAGTTTATTTTTTGCATGGTAGAGTTTTAACTTACATTTGTGGATGCTACAACATACTCTGTTCACGGACAATAGTTTTCAGAAATGTTCCTGAGCCCATGCAGTAATGTCCACTACAGAATCTTCCCTGTTTTAATGCAGTGCCATCTGAGTGCCAGAATATCATGGCCATCCAATAATGGTTAATGACATATTACCATATTCTTTGAATCTTTTAATGATATTATGTGCCATAGATGATGAGATCCCCATATTATATACCATAGATGAGAAAAGTTATTCTTAAATTGTTGCACTATTTGCCTGTGCAGTTTTTCACAGAGTGGAGGACCCTTCCCCATCTTTACTTCTGAAAGACTCATCGTCTCTGAGATGCTCTTTTTATACCCAATCATGTTATTGACTTGTTGCCAATTAACCTAATTTGTTGTGAGATGTTCCACCAGTTTTACACAACATTTCCAGTCTTTTGTTAACCCTGATCTAGCTTTTTAAAACATGTTGCTGGCATCAAATGTGCATATTTCTTTCAAGAAACAATAACATTTCTCAGTTTCTGCATTTGAACCTTTTAACATTTTTTGGTGCCATAGACAAGCACGCTGACCTTAATTTAGGGACCACTTACATAAAACAAATACTGACTATAGCTTTTAAAACATTTGGATTGCCTTTTTCTACCATAACAATGCAATCAATGGTTTCAACATAGTCAGCATGGCCCATCAAGCAATTTAAGAATTTTCTTAGTGAAAAAAATTACATAATACTAGGGATTAAGGCAACTCTCATAATGTTATTAATGACACACGTGTGTAAAAGTAGATAAACCAAATGTGGTGTTTATGTCTACCTGCAGACATTTCATTCTCATAAAGAATGTTTAAGGAGCTGTCAGAGACGCATGGGTTGACAGAAAATTATAGGAAGTGTCATCTTATTGGTCGCTTCTTTTGAGGATTAGAGACAGCTAATTTTTGGGAACATTTGCAGTTGATTACAAAATACCAAACCATTGCTTCCCTACTCTTGACTTTAATCAGGGTTTAAATACATACAGTACAAGTCAAAATTGTGGACACACCTACTCATTCAAGGGTATTTATTTGGTTTTACAAATTTCCCCATTTTATAATAATAATGAAGACATAAAAACAATGATACTTGCCTGAATGGGATTAAATTAAAGTATGTCAAAACCTACAAATACCTTGGTATATGGCTGGACTGCTCATTCTCATTCCATATCTCAGTCGCAAGTAAAATCCAGAAGTAGTTTATTGTTCCGCAATAAGACATCCTTTACCCACGCTGCCAATAAAAATGACCATTATGCCGATCCTTTACTTTGGTGACAAGGTTAACAGGCTTTCCCTTGGGAAATATATTCCTTCAAGCCTTATCACTGTGATCTTTGCAGTAGAGACCATAGCCTAATACACAAAGCCTAACATATTGATACATACTTTTTAAAAGTACTTTTTAATCTCCGCCCTAACCTCAGATCTCACTCTGGACTCTTTTCAAACGAAGGTAACACTGGCAAACATTTTCAGTGAAAGACAAAACAAAGTCTTGATTCACATCCATCCCAGGATGAAATAACATCCCCCCACTTAAACATAAGGTCCTTCTGAAGGTGTGTAGTTGATCAATTACATTCCACCCGAAACTAGTGATCTGCTTTGCAACTGTCAATCAAACTGGATAAAGCATCTTTTTTAAATAAATGGTCAAACGTATTAATGCCTGGTTGTAATATTTTCAAACTGTGGAAATTACTTTCTGGTAAATGGCCTTAAAGCTAGTGTAAGGGTAGAAAATATGTGTCTAGTGCAAATACCCGAATGAAACACTATTGGCGATGAAGCTCAGGGATCTGGGTCTCAACCCCTCTTTGTGCAGATGGATCCTGAACTTCCTGATAGGCAGACCCCAGGTGATGCGGATGGACAAACACCACCTCCTCCTCACTGACTCTCAGTACTAGCTTCCACCAGGGCTGTGTTCTGAGCCCGCTTCTGTATTCTCTCATCACCCACGACTGCCTGGCAACCCATGTCTCCAACACCATCGTAAAGTTTGCTGACGACAACACCATCATAGGCCTGATCTCTGACAACGACGAGTCAGCCTATTGAGACGAGGAAAGGTCACTGAATTTGTGGTGTCAGGAAAGCAACCTCCAGCTCAATATCAGCAAAGCGAAAGAGATTATTATTGATCCCAGAGGCAGGGAGACCACGCCCCCATACACACCAATGGGTCTGCAGTAGAGAGAGTTCACAACATCCGGTTCCTTGGTGTCATCATCAGCGATGACTTGATCTGGTCTCATCACTCTAACATAATAGTGAAGGAGGCCAGGAAAAGGCAGTTTCCTCAGGCTGTAAGCTGCTCAATTCAGGAACCCCTCTTCCCTTCCATCCGCAGTCCCATGCACACCTGTCACTTTGAATCATGCTCATCTGCCAATTATATCATGCACACCTGTCACTTTTACATTGCATGACGGTTGTACAGTTGTATTGTTATTAATATTGATGCGTGTTTTTGTATAATGTTATTATTGATTGTTTGTGTGATCTTCTTGTCTTTATATTATAATTACAATATTTTTTAAAAAACTTTTAACCAAACATTTAATTACTATAACTTGTTATTGCAAATGACAAAAAAACGTTTGAACTTGGAAGTATTGGGTAGCCAATAGTGATGGGAAGTTCGAGTCTACTTACTCGGATCTTTTCGAGACGTTCAGTAAAAGGTTCGATTCTAATGAGTCTTTTCATTCGAGTAAATCATGCCTACAACCACCCCCACGGGCCAGCGAATGCTCATCATCGTAATGCCATTTACGTGACTTCTCTATCAAAAATCAAATACTACATTAGTGACTGTACGCTGTGTCTAAATATTTGTTGCAAACATGTATTTCCGATGTGAATTTCTAGGTCAACTTTTCTTTGAGAACGTGGAACAAACAGCTGTTAGACGGAGCTTAGGCTACTGAACTGGAAGCCAGCGGTAGGGGTAGAACTCCGCTGGCAGACGTTAAAATGAACGAAAGAACCGTTTAATTGAACGATAAAACTGACCGAGTCAGTCTTTCTCGAGTCTTTTAATTAGGCAAAGGCTCAGTGTATAATTGTATCTGTGTTTATCATTACAATAAAAAATTTGACTTGCACATTAATTATTTTAGACCTACCATATGTGCAAATATCTGTTGCAAATCTGTCTTTATTATGCTTTTGTCTTGGTCTACTTTTCTTTGCGAACGTAAAACTAATTGCGTATGCAGTGGTTGGGTACAACTCCGCTAGCAAACTTTCAAATGAACGAAACAACCGTTCAATTGAACGATGAAACTGACCGAGTCAGTCGTTCAAAAATATGTTTTACTCAGGCAAAGGCAGCGGCTGTGTGTGATTGTTTTAATATTTTTTCATAACGTCAGTAATTACCTAACTATATTAATTATTATTACTGCATAATTGCGTTCAATTATCAGTTATAAACGTGTCTTTATAATGTTCCTGACCTGATTTATTTCGTCTCTGCGAATGCACGTAGATGTTGATCGGAGAACTGAGCTGGAGGACCGCGTATGAACCAAGTGATCATGTTGTCCGCTGTCAAACGTTAAAATGAACGGTACAATAGAATGAGTCACTAGAAGGACTCGTGAGTCCCGAGTCAATTAAAAGATTCGTTCACGAACTGCACTTGACTAGTAGCCAATTATGATGATTTTCGACGTTTGAACACGAACGGGAAAAGTCGATTTTTACGGGAATGCGGCCACCGGTTAATAGGAATTTCTGTTGCTAGTGGTTAAACGTTTCCCACATTAAAAAGTTAATTAGCACCACGCTTAAATATTTTTTTCTCATGTTAGTTGAGGAGGCGCGCTCATAATGGAAAAAACTCAAATGAAATCCACCGCGAGTTGCGTAGGAGAGGCGCCATTATTTAAAAGGCCTGAGAGGTAATAGACATTTGACAAATACGAACAATTTAATAAAACGTTACGCATCCGTGGAGCAACGATTCCTTTAATGTTGGAACGTGTTTTGGTCTTAGAAACAGGTTTGTTTTCATTTATATTATAAAAGTTGACTTTTTTCGTTAGCTCATGGTAGCTGAAACTGCCATGGGCTACAAACACTTTGTAAATATTTAGCCATTAAGTGTCCAAAACAATGAAAACAGTTTACACCATAATTGAAATCGTCTTTACTTTTAGTCCAATAAATGTTTTGGCGCACTAAAAAAATGCCTACGTATTTTCGCTCGGTAGACTCTTATCTCCTATTCCACACGATATTTATGAACTACGTGGATTTTCACACCCTTGTGAAATTAGTTAAAATAGATTATTTGTCTCCGTTTTCTTTAAACGTACGTTGGCTAATTTTCGAGTTAACGTGTTTCACAGTTGTTCTGCACGGGTAGTAGTATGTTAGTCATTAGTCGTGATGAGTCGTTTAGAGGGGATTTCCGACAGTGTTAAACCCAGAATCTACCATTCATGATATATCTGTCAGGAAAACATACACATTTTGTGAAACAACGTGTTTTTGTCATTTCACGTGACTTATTAATTAATTAAATAAATTATAAAATTCGGAAGACATGGGGGGGAAACTAATTCCCTTTTGCAGTCTTTCTCACAGTCATGCCAAAGAACCTCATAGATGGACACGTAGGTCTAAGAGTTCTCTGGCTGTTTAGTCCAAGTGCAAGGTCTTCCTGTGGTTTTACTTAATATCCATACATTCTGGGTCAGTCATGCCTCCCTGAAGTCCTCAGAAAGTCAACAAGATACGTGTGCATTGGACCAAAAAAGAGGAGCTAGGTAGGAAGGGAAGGGGCGCGAATGTGCACAACACATTCACATGCAAATTATGTTTAAAAAAATGAGAAGGATGCCTGTAACTGGAGGGTTGATGGCTTGAACCTCAGTGCTGATGAAGCAAAAAATCACTTGAGAATGAATAGGAGGGTTGCTGGCATCTGTGCTCTCCCCTGAAAATGTTCCCTTGAGCAAGGAACTGAATCCCCTACACTGCTTATAGAAGGGTTTGGGCACAGCCCGATACCATGCTATAATAGCATCACCTTACACACATTGTACAGACCAGCCACACGAATAGGGGCAACTGTTTATTAGGGGCAGGTGGGGCACAGAATTAAAATATGAATATGCATGCTCAGATTTTTAGTGTGTTCAATGTAGATCACACAAATTTCATAACAAGCTGGTAGTCCCACTACATTTGTCGGCAAGGTGAGCGAGGATGGTATATTGTCTTAACTAGCTTGTTAACGTCACAAACGCCAGATAACTTCAGGACATTTAAAAGCTGATCGCTCAGACTTATGATGGTGCGGCTGTAATGAGTGGAAACGTCCGAGGGGTACAGACGCTAATGAAAAAGACATGCCCAGTTTGTTCACTGCTATGCTCACCAGCTGAGCCTGCAAGCAACTTTGTTCCACCGTTCTCGATGGAACAGACAAGCCAGGCCGACGAGTAACCAACACAGCGCTGGTGATGAAGGCGGCATTTGACAGTCATCTCCCAGGTGAAGCAGAGGTTATCACAAAGTGACCACCTGATTGCTGTCAAGCTGGTTGACAGCTCGCTTTTCCCACAATTTGTCCTGTCATTCCCTACATCTGAGCTTGACTGTGCGGTGAAACTATGGCCTCAAGGAAACTAAGAAAAGTTTAAGTCTGAGCTGACCACTCTACCGCCACACTGAGCTTCACACAGATAACACGGCCCTGTCTCTGTTAAGATCCATCTATGAGAACAACCTAGAGGAGGCTTTTGCTGAGACTGTCACTCTGCTGAAAATGATCATGACAACATCCGAGTCAGAGAGGAACTTTTCCACCTTGAAGAGGGTAAAAACCTTCACTCGCAAAACCATGGGACAGCCGTGACTCAGCGCATCGGCCATGTTGTCCATCAAAAGCCAGCTGGTTCAGCAGCTACATGACTTCATTACCAAAGTCATCAAAACATTTCCCAGAGGAAGAACCACAGTGCCACCTTTCTCTTCAAGTGAGCCCTCAGCCTTGTTGAGTGAAAGCATATTTTCTCTCTCTCTTTCTCTCTAGCATGTGTACTAGAACACCTGGTAGAAGCAAGTCGCTCTGTTGTTAAAAGTATTTTGTGAAACTTCGCTGTTTGTAGCAAAAGGGAGTTTTGTAGCTTAATTGGTATGCATCCTGTATTTTGAAATGGTTTGTGCCCCACACTTTTTTTTTACATATAAATACACGACTGCACACAAACATAGTTCACTCATGCACAAGGACACATGTCCTAGTATTGTCAGGGAGTAAAGTGTATTCATACATTTGGTAGTAAAGTTGTCACAAGACTTGAATACATTTTAGAGGATTGTGTACTGTTTGTCTTTTTTAACGGGGATTTTCCTGCTAGTGGTGCAGTTGCCCGGCTAGCTCAGTCGGTAGAGCATGAGACTCTTAATCTCAGGGTCGTGGGTTCGAGCCCCACGTTGGGCGCTGATTTTTGAGTCTGGAAATGAATTTTAATGACATTTTATACAATAATGTTTTTCCTTTTATTACATTTGGAGATGAGGTTTCACAATCTCCTGAGCAGTACTATAAAACAGTGTTTCGGAATTTAAAGATTCATGCCGAACACTCCATAGCCCACAAGAATTTCAGTTTAATCAACAATATCATCGCTGTTGCTAATACCCAATCCTGTATTATTGGCCAGTATCGGACATATTTTCAGATTTCAATATCGGATCAGTGCATCAAATTATATTGTCATTTAAACAAATTATTGTGGGCTATGGAATATTCCGTTTGAATTACAACTTTAACTTCCGAAACACTGTTTTATAGTACTGCTCAGAATATGGGGAAACCTCGTCTCCAAATGTAATAAAAGGAAAAACATTATTATTGTATAAAATATTCAATTCCAGACTCAAAAAATGTGCGCCCAACGTGGGGCTCGAACCCACGACCCTGAGATTAAGAGTCTCATGCTCTACCGACTGAGC
The DNA here is from genome assembly GCA_016801105.1 of Esox niger. Classification (NCBI taxonomy): domain Eukaryota; kingdom Metazoa; phylum Chordata; class Actinopteri; order Esociformes; family Esocidae; genus Esox; species Esox niger. The sequence goes on along the minus strand of JACXGJ010002035.1, from coordinate 559 downwards.
TAGCCGGGCTACATGCTCAGGCTGAAGTCCCTCGTTTTTAATGGATCACTTTTTAATGCCAATAGCGCCCCCTTGTCATGACACCCATTCACCACCTCAAAAACAAAATGCTTATTCTTTCAGAGTGCCGCCATCCCTGTCTCTGTGGCGCAATCGGCTAGCGCGTTAGACTGTTAATCTAAAGGTTGGTGGTTCGAGCCCACCCAGGGACGTATGGTTTTTAACAGGACTTTTTTGTTTTTAAATGTCATGGTTATGGAATTCGATATCTGCCCAAAGGTTAGGCATTTTGGCAGATATGCCAGCTTCAATCTTAGCACCAACCCTGGCTTTTGCTTTCTTGAATGCCTTTTTTTTGTTCACTAGTAGCCCTCTCTTGCCTGCCTAACATTAAATAGTAAACCTGTTCCATCACATTTACCTAGGTGAAACGTAAATAGTAGTAAGACTTGAATATCAAATTGTAATTCAAAGAATAATTTCCTATCCTCAAAACGACAGTAATAGTCCAGCACACTCAATAATCCTTACTGCAAAAAGAAAAACTTTGCGTCCCTGG
>JACXGJ010002034.1:0-72167 GCA_016801105.1 Esox niger | reverse complement strand
CCAGCCTGCACAGTGGTAACAAGGCATGATGGATCCATGTTCTCATTCTGTTTACGCCAAATTCTGACTCTACCATCTGAATGTCTCAACAGAAATCGAGACTCATCAGACCAGGCAACATTTTTCCAGTCTTCAACTGTCCAATTTTGGTGAGCTCTTGCAAATTGTAGCCTCTTTTTCCTATTTGTAGTGGAGATGAGTGGTACCCGGTTGGGTCTTCTGCTGTTGTAGCCCATCCGCTTCAAGGTTGTGCGTGTTGTGGCTTCACAAATGCTTTGCTGCATACCTCGGTTGTAACAAGTGGTTATTTCAGTCAAAGTTGCTCTTCTATCAGCTTGAATCAGTCGGCCCATGCTCCTCTGACCTCTAGCATCAACAAGGCATTTTCGCCCACAGAGCTGCCGCATACTGGATGTTTTTCCCTTTTCACACCATTCTTTGTAAACCCTAGAAACAGTTGTGCCTGAAAATCCCAGTAACTGAGCAGATTGTGAAATACTCAGACCGGCCCGTCTGGCACCAACAACCATGCCACGCTCAAAATTGCTTAAATCACCTTTCTTTCCCATTCTGATATACAGTTTGGAGTGCAGGAGATTGTCTTGACCAGGACCACACCCCTAAATGCATTGAAGCAACTGCCATGTGACTGGTTGATTAGATAATTGCATTAATGAGAAATTGAACAGGTGTTCCTAATAATCCTTTTGGTGAGTGTATATAATCAGAAGAGAATAAATCAATAATCAATCAATCCAAATATATTTTATAAAACCTTTTTACATCAGCAGTTGTCACAAAGTGCTTTTACAAAACACTCAACCAGAAAACACAAACACCAAGCAAAAACTACTTAAAAAGGTTGAAACTTAGGAAGATACTTAGAGAGGAACCATACACTGAGTGGTGGCCAGTCCTCTTCTGGCCGTGCTGGGTGAATATTTTAAGAATACAAATTGTACTAATTAATAATTATATGTGGTTTGTGTCCAGAGTCCGGGGGGGGAGCAGCGGGGTGGCAGCCAAAATCATCAGGTATCGTCAGCTACTTGATCTGCAACAGAACCAGAAGGACTTTGGACGAGGACAGCTACAAGTCATTCGGGCCAGGTAGTCCTGAGGTGTGGTCCAAGCCATAATATTATGACCACCTGCCTAATTTTGTCGCCAAAACTGCACTAACCCATTGAGGCATTGAATCCACTAGACCTCAGAAGATGTGCTGTGGTGTCTTGCGTCAAGACGTTAACAACAGAACCTTTAAGTCCTGTAAGTTGCGAAGCGGGGACTCTGTGGATCGGACCTGTTTGTCCAGAACATCCCACAGATGCTCAATTGGATTGAGATCTGGGGAATTAATTGTTGTGTTCCGCAAAGCATTCCGAAACCATTTTTGCTTTGTGGCAGTGCGCATTATCCTGCTGAAGGAGGTCACTGCCATCAGGAAATACCGTTGCCAAGAAAGGGTGCACATGGGCTGCAAAAATGCTTAGGTAAGTGGTTCATGTCAAAAAACCTTCCACATGAATGGCAGGACCCAAGGATTCCCAGCCGAACATGCCCAAAGCATCACACTGCCTCTGCCGGCTTGACTTCTTCCCAAAGTGCATCCTGGTGCAATGTCTTCTCCAGGTAAGCAAAGCACATGCACCCAGCCATCCACATGATGTAAAAGAAAATGTGATTTATCAGACCAGGCCATCTTCTTCCATTGCTCGGTGGTCCAGTTCTGATGCTCACTTACGGCAGTGGACATGGGTCAGCATGGGCACCCTTACTGGTCTGTGGCTATCCAGCCCCATACGCAACAAACAGCAATGCACTGTATGTTTCTGACACCTTTCTAAAAGTACCAGCATTAACTTTTTCAACAATTTCAACTACAGTCACTCATTGTTGGATCTGACAACACGGGCCAGCCCTTGGCTGCCCATGACCCTGTCGTCAGTTAATCACTGTTCCTTCCTTGGACCACTACATAGGTACTGACCATTGCAGTCCAGGAATACCCCACAAGGGTATTCTTTCCTTTACATGGATCAGTCGTCCTGGTCCCTTTGCAGAAAACAGCCCCAAAGCATGATGTTTCCACCTCCATGCTTCACAGTAGGTATGGTGTTTTTTGGATGCAATTCAGCATTCTTGCTCCTCCAAACACGACGAGTTGAGTTTTTACCAAAAAGTTCTATTTTGGTTTCATTTGACCATATGACATTCTCCCAATCCTCTTTTGGATAACTGGGAGAGATAATATCGAGGGAGATTATCAGTGGTCTTGTATGTCTTCCATTTTCTTATAATTGCTCCCACAGTTGATTTCTTCACACCAAGCTGCATACCTATTGCAGACTCAGTCTTCCCAGCCTGGTGCAGAACTACAATTTGGTTTCTGGTGTCGTTTGATAGCTCTTTGGTCTTGGCCATAGTGGAGTTTGGAGTGTGACTGTTTGAGGTTGTGGACAGGTTTCTTTTATACTGATAACAAGTTTAAACAGGTGCCATTAATACAGGTAACGAGTGGAGGACAGAGGAGCCTCTTAAAGAAGAAGTTACAGGTCTGCGAGAGCCAGAAATCTTGCTTGTTTGTAGGTGACCAAATACTTATTTTACAGAGGAATTTACAAATAAATTAATTAGAAAATCCTAATAATTTCTTTGTCTACTCATTTGCTGGATGCAGAGATCAAAACTACTGAGGGAATCTTAATTGAATATGATCACAGTGTCTGCAGAAAATGCAAGAATTTGTTTTGCTAAACAAAAGCAACACGAATTGTTTTGCTTTAAAAAAAACATTGCATAAGAACAACATCTAGTATTTCTTTTTATAATAGCTAGTCTAACTCATAACACCCCTTCCACATTTAACAGATCAGGTGGAATTATCACTTTTTCCCTCCACTTTCTTCTTCCAGTCACTTGTTATTATTAATGGCCCAATCCATCCACAGTACTGCTGTAAATAACTCTGCAGGCTCTTTGAGGTAGTTATAAGGTAGATTTAAAGCAAACTATGACCCCACTATTCTTTTTTTGGCCTCATTGCAGTGTATCCTTAATTCGTCCTGGTTTAATGTTCTGTGGGTGGTAGTGGCTGACAATTATGTCTACATCTAGGACAGTGTTCCTGTCCTATATGGTCTTATTACCATATTACGGTGAGCATTTTTCAGTCATTCACTGCAGAGGTCTACCTTTCCTTGCCAGTACTTACAAAAGTGCCCAGTGAGTGAAACCTGACTTGTAGGAAGGAACTCTGAGGATGAAACCCAAATGTCACCCTATACACAATAAGGCTGTGATCAAAATTGTGCTCTAAATAGGGCATATGAGGCCTCTGAGCCCTCTGACAGGCAACCTTTCGGCAAACACTAACACAGAAATGTTCCCCACCATAGATTATGTGTTCTTCAAGTGCAATTACTAGCAAGTACCAGAATTCCTCATGAGACTACCCATGTGTTGCACCCAGGAAAACCTCTTGTCACATCCGGACTTTCGCAAAGGGTATTTTCAGCTTAGTTGTTTTGTTTAGATGATGGAGAGAAAATAAAATTTCACCATTTATTGTTTTGAATTAGATACTTGTTCAATAACTTTATATGATCACAGTATGTAAACAACATGCATCGTCAGCGATCTGGTGTGATCAACAATAGTTAACGTGTCTGATGGTGATGGACAGTTCCGTTCGTTTAGTTTAAAAGTCAGATTGAATGACATGGTTCTGAAAAATATAGTTAGAATGCAACTTACTTGATACTGAAGTATGGTTTGATGTACTATCCGAGCATAATTGTCAAGTTTGACTCCCGAGTTGCTTCGACTTCTCATGTTGTTTGGGAAACAATATTCATACAAATCCGTGGTTCAGATGAAGATAAACCTCAGTTGTTTTTTTGACTCGCCATAAATTTACAAATATAACAAATTACAAAACACCATGAAAAAAAATCGAGTTTAGAGGCGACCAGAAACGTTCCAAAAGGTAGTTTCTCAACTGTTCTGCTTAGCAACAATGGCATCAGAATATGAACACAATGGATATTGTCGTACAAATCCGTCCTCGGCTTTTACTACGTTGCATTCACACAGCATTGAAGTTATAAGATTAATGTGGTAGGATTCTTTTTAGCTAATTAGACTGCATCATTGATATCGAACACAATACTTCTGCAGCGAGTTTCTACAGAGAAAAAAAATATCGGAACTGTCACCTCATTAACATGAGACAAACTACAACCAGGAAGAGTGAGAAAACATTAAACAATGTAACAGTCAAACAAACAACCAAACAACAAAATATAGATACGAATTATAAATGTTTTATATGATTAAGATATAGTATAGTTATATATTTATTTAATAATTGAGGCGTGTTAGCAGAGGTATAGGAAATACTTTTTATGTGTCTGCCAGGACAAAAGGGGGTAGCTCTTCCAGTTGTCTTTAAGGTTATGTAACACGTGGGTCAAAGCCATAAAGACATCCTATGTACACTGCCACAAAGTAAGAATTTAAACAACACATTCTAGCTTTTTAGTCTTGATTTAAATTTGCGGTTAGACATGAGTTATATAACTGTTTATGAAAGGTTAGGGCAAGCATTAAAATATATATTTTTAAGAAAACGTATTGTATAAATTGATTGTGTGTAGGAACGATGCTTAATAGTGCACTAACATTTGACCAACAAGTAGGTTTCCTTATATAGCATTAAGGTGTTGCTGTGTTACACAGGGAGCCATTTGTCAAAACTGTTCCTCCCAGCAATACCAGCATCATCATCTATATCATCACTTATCTTCAATACTTCTCAAACTTTCAATAAAATGTAGTTAATATAGTTTAAACTAAATAGTCTATGCTCCAGCCAAAGCCTCCTACACCATGTGCTGAAAAAGAGAAGTCAATAAGTTGAACACACTGTTAGCCACTTGATGGCGGCAGACATATACTCTTCAACTTAACAATAAAAATCTTCAACTTAACCGAAAGCCATAGTTTATCAGATATTCCAAATCAGCTAAATGAACCTAAACATTCTGATAAGATTTACAGTCTTTGTATATTACAGAGTACATACAAAACACTTCTTACTGTTCCAATTAGAGTGGTAAGCATTTCTAATGTAAGGGCACATGTGTATCGTGGTGTATGGCAAATTAATCACAAATTGCAAGCATTAAATAAATAACTGGAACTACATACTGTTCTTGCCAAGAAAGGGGGATAACTGAGGTTCTCTTTGGTATTGTTCAGCAGATACTTTGCTTCCAGAAAATAATCAGATTCCTTCTCCACATGTTGTTACATTCACAATTTATTACTGATTCAATATTGTTTGCCATCAATCAACAAACAATACCACATAATGACAGTGAGTAAATATTTTGGGAAATTGTTGCCAATTTATTGAAAATGATAAACTACAATGTCTCATGTATTTAAGGAATTGCCACTTAAGTACTTAAGATAATTTGCCATGACACACCAAATAGAGCTCAGATACATCCTGCATCCTTTATCATCCTTTATATGTCTCTAAAACTCTGTCTCTCCAAACTGTGGCAAATGCAATTGCTTGGACAAGATTTAAATAAGCACACACCTGCTTATACAAGGTCTCACGTTTCAGTACATGTAAAGCAAAAACAATAAACAAGTAATGAAGTCTAAGGAATTCTCCATAGACCTCAAAATATAATTGCATCAAGGCATTGATCTGGCCAAGTTTATATGAAAACGACTAAAGCATTGAAAGCTCCCAGGAGCCCAGTGGACACCATGATGGTGAAATTGAAGAGGTACCACCAAGACTTCCTAAGTAACCGTGTCTTGGCCACTTCTGAGTAAAGGGTATACATACGCCATGCAACCGAGGGACTCTCAGAACATGAGGAAAAATATTCTGTGTTCATGATCTCCGCAGATGACACATTTCTGCAAATGCTAATGCAGTTACTATGTTTTATTTATTTATTTAAGAGTAAAAAATAAAAGTAAAGCAGTAAATGTGGCATGTGGAAACATCTGGGCACGATCTATAAGTACATGTCAGTTCTTAGTTACACTTACATTTGGCAGAAACAGCAGCTTTCAAGCTATGTCTTGAAGCCAGCTAACAGCCTTTCTGATGTTACTTTAAATTCCCCACTCTACCTTAAACAACATTTCTAGTCCAGAAATATTCTTAGGTCATGTTGCATGCCTTGCTTGTTTTAAATCTACCCTATTTCAAGGTCATTCCAAAGCTTTCATCTTGTGTTCCTAGAAGTAATGGTAAATTGTTTAAAGTATGTTCTGGATTGTTTTGTTGAAACATTCAAATTCAGCTTCAGCTCCTTGATTGACTGTGGGACATTAGCTTCCAGGATTTGTTGATAATTTGTAGAACCCATTTTCCCTCTACCCACAATGTTTCCTGTGCTACTGGCTGCCACACAACCCTAGAGCACAATGGATCCACCTGAATGCTTTACAGTTGGAGTGGAATTTTTTTTCTTCAAATGCTTCTCCTTTAATCCTCCTAACGTACCCTTAGTTATTGTCTCCAATAAATTCAATGTATTCTAAATCAGACGACAGCACTTGGTTTCAAAGCACCTCTGGCTTCTCAGTCTTATGTCACATACTTCAGAAATGGACTTTTGTGATGGGTTTGTAGATAAGGTTCCCTTTTAGTGACCATTCCATGCAGATCATTTTCGTGCAGAGCTCCACTATGGTATGTGGGTTTTTCTAACTAATCAAAACATTTTCTTGGTCTTCTAGATCTTCATTTGACATCAACACTTTCCTTTGTTTATTACATTTCAGGCAATGGAAATTGAATGCAGGAACTGTTTGGATCTCTATTTATAGCATTAATTTGCTTTATGTCCAAAAGTGGAGTTTGTATCCAAGCTCTCTTGAATTTCTCTTGTGAACCATTTTCACCATTATACCATGGCTATGGGCTGTATTGAGGAGCTCTGGTAACTGTGTTACAAAAAACGTAATACTGTCCTGAAACAACAGCTTTGTTTTGGGTTTTGATATGCTTGGAATCTCATGGCCATGAATACATGTCTCTGTATGTGGCCGAGAATGCTAAATATCAGTTGAATTACAATCATCCTGCTAATCTTTTCAAGGCTGTGGTAAGTTTAAGAAGGGGCTGTTATTGTTGTTCTATAAAAGCCTGCTTCCTTGAAGCAATCAAAATAACAGCCCACTTCCAAATTATCAATGTCCAACTTATTAGGCATTCTGGAAAATATTTTTGACAGTCTGCTGTTGCGGAATAGCAGCACTCTGATGCATGGAAGACAAGCGGTCATCAGCACAGGCCAGGGCATCACAGTCCAGAGGTCAGTCCAGTGCAGCTGCCTCTGCCTGATGCACACCCAGTTACTAAAGAGTGAAGTCTTCAGTGTAGGTGAGAGCAGCCAATAAATAAAATAAATTAGTGGTGACAGAGCAAAGTGCTTAAGTATATAGGGTTTTTGCATTGGCTGAAGGCAGGGGGGCAATTCCCCTCTATAGGAAAGCCCCATAATCTTGTAGTGGATGTGAGCTTAAACGGGATGCAACTGGCATGAGCAGAGTACCTTATTGACATTGAAAACATTTCTACACAGCACTGAATTTCTGCCAATAACTAAATAATGGATGAAGTATTCCAAGTGTGCATGTGTTCATGTGTATGAGATGACTCGACATTTCCATGACCCCCTCCACAGGACTACGGAACAGTTAGCCACAGATTCCTTTTCTAAATCACAACTTATTTCCTACATATGGTAAATGTTGTGCACTAAATAGGGAATCACAGGAGTTTATAATTGCAGTGCAGATTGGGAAGACAACCTGTGAGCGAGGAAACCAGCATGCTTGAAGCATACAAAAGATCTCCACTCTAACACCGATCCATCCAGAAATCCAATAGTAAGAAGAGGGTGGTGAAAGTGGGGAGACTAAAGGTCCTAATCCAGGTAACTCAATGTTAGCTTGTATCATCAATTACCAGCCATTTATTCAACAACTATTTAGTCATGTCAACCAGTTCCTCTAAAGTGAACACAGAGATGGAAAAAGACAAGTCATGCGCAGCAGACCAGATCTGTAAGAAGCAGATGTCAGAACAAACTAAGGAAAATCCGAGAGGTGCTGGATCTTGTTCCGGCAGGATCAAGCTCAAATTAACCATGCCACAGCTTACCTCTACTTGAGGGCCGCTCCCACTCAGCCAACTCAAGGCTTTGCTCTGTCCTGGCAACCCAACAGCTTCCTGTTGAAGCTAGGATTGTAGAGTGCAACACATCGAAAACATGATTGCGTGTGCCTTTTATTAAGTAATGTCGTGGAATTTCACATTGATATTGATAGATTAATAACACAAAGACACCATTTACAAAGAATATCTGAGTCATTTAATAAATGAACATGCTGCATGCAAGGAATCTCTCCCGAATGACCTGATCCCTCCTGCTTATATAGAATCTGTCATTGTAATCTTACCCTATGGAAGTTAAGACAATTACTCTACCATTGCATTACTTCCTGAGGCCAAAATAAGGGCTTTAGACAAGGAGGCACCAAATCTTTCCAGATAAGGTCAAGCGGTACACCTCAGGAGGTAACACATGGTCAGGATGAATATCTTTTGGGTATAAACTGGGGAGCAGGTACAGCCAGTTGCAGAGTTACATGACAATGGGTACAGTAGAAACAACATTCAAGAGAGGCTTCTATGCTAGAAATAGAACATATGGAAACGATTCTAATTGAAAGGCTAGAGAAGTACAATTTCTCCCACAGTACACAGGTTCTTACTATGAGCTGAGAGAGCTTCTGTCATAATAAAAAATTCCACCTACTTCACCACTTAGTAACTTAGTAATACCTTAAATAGAAACGATAACCTAAACAGAAAGCTGACCTGTTCACTTATTGGGGAAAAACAAATACAAGGTTTAATTAAAATTGGTTAATGACAATTATGATGAACCTGATCTCTGCCTCCATGGAAGGGCCGCTCAAGGGTCTCCTTTAAATCACTTGAAACTTCTGCAGTGGCGTTGCAATATTGGTTGGGAATGGACACTGCAGTTAGAAGCAACTCAATGTGAACGGTCATAAATTTACATGTAATTATCTTCATAGAATATGTTTCTGTTTGAAATGCGGGTCATAAAGAAACTTTGCTACAGTGTTAATTAAAAAGAAGTCATTTATTTTGAATTGCACATTGTGTCATGAGTCATGACCAAAGGTCCAGTACATTGTTATTCATGGTAACTGTTGTGATGATAAACGGTATAAAAAGTGTTCTTGGTAAATAGTAAGCAAATCTTTGATGCTCATCAAACCACATAATTAAGATAAAAGCCAAATGTAACACTTGTGGTTTTACATAGTAAAAACTATTATAGAAACACTTGTTTAACTCAATACAGTACATAGATATCTAAAAACAAACGATAAAACATGCTAAGCAGAGTTAGATAAATAACATTAAGGACGTTTTACGCTGTCATGTCTCCTTGACCCTACCCAGTCAGGATTCAAAATGGGCCACTCCACAGAATGCTCTTTGGGGCAGTTCCCTATCCACACAAACAAATCTCCTCTCTGTCCTGGCACCTTAATGGTATAATCATCTTCCCTTGGAGGTAAGGATCACAGTCTCATGCCAATCTTTAAAAAACAAAATGAAAACCCACCCTTTCATATAGTGCTGATCATAGTTCCACTGCCACTACCACCTGTCTGTTGTCTCTTGTTAACATTTTACGTTTATTATTTCTACGGTCTTCTTTCCAGCACTGACATTGCTGATAACTTACTACTAAACTGGTTGGTTGTTTCACATGATCTTTAAAATGCATGCACTTACCATAAATCACTCTGGGTAACAGCATTTGCTAAATGACTAAAATGTAAATGTAAAACATGTAGTGCCATCACAAAGACAGATTAGCTCTCTGGTACATTTCACTGTGAATTAAACATCAATCCTAAAGGGCAATTGTGAGATAAATCATTGCAAATAACCTTTGCTCCATATGTTCTCATGCTTTCCCTCCCTCTCCTTTTCTATCTCTAGTTCAATGACACTACAGGTTCAAATTTTTTTTTGCTCACCAAAATGTTCCAAAGTCTGACATCCCATACCGTTACACCTCCAATAAAATCAATTTGATTCTTTACGGTAGACTTCACCACGTCATTAGCACTATCAAGTACGAACATTGTGCCAATCAAAACCAGTGTTGTAAAATCAGGTTGTAGTGATTTCATACACAGGACACAGTTCAAGGCTAAATACCTAGACGACAAATCAAACAGTAACCATGCATGGATTGACCACCTTGTGTAAGATGCAATCAGCAGAGGCAGCCACAGGCTCACCAGGCCTCCTACCATCAAACACACTTGAAAAAATATTGTTGGTTTGCATCCATTAACAGTACTGTATGAAATCTTGGAAGAAACATAAAAAACGAATAAGAGAAAAACCAAATCCATATGCAAATGACATTGACATGACATTAACTGCCGAAAAGTACAATAATAGCCTAAGAAAAATTCTAAGATGTATAATTAGGAGTAAATCTTCTCAGAAATTTTAATTAAACCTATAATACTACATAAAAGCCTTGTTTATTGCACTTAGGTTATTTCTAAGCCAACTTAAGATCAAAATTCCCTTTGCTTTTGCAGGAGATGAGTAGGTACAGGAAGGTATATAACTGCATATTCTTAGGATATTCAAATGATTCTCTTAATTGAGAAACAACAAATGTTTCCATGCATAGATCATAGAATGTCTCCATGTTCAGCTCTATCAAGAAGGAAGGATGTTTATAGAGGTCTGGAAACATGGTGGGTTCTTCTATGACTTGATGTTTTTTTGGAACCTACAGTGGCCATCTCTGGAAGAGAACAGAAAAGAGTTTAGAATAAATCAACAGAACCGGAGACATGTTCAATGTTTGACTGACACTCTAGGACTATTGAAGCAAATAGCCTAGGAGCCAAATCGGGAAAGTGAACTTGATTGTCCTCCAAGCTAATTTAGTTACTATAATTCATTATAACAATCCATAGCTGTTGCCTAGGCATGTTTGATGAATTACCTGCAGATTCCAGTGGCGCACTCATAGTTGTTATGACAGTAAGCCCCATAGGGTTTGATGCCCATGATTCTCCATACAGGGGTCATACGGGCTATCCTCTTCAGTACTCTCTGACCTTCCAGGATTTGACCAGAGCTGCGCTGAATATCCACAGAGGGAAATGGGCCTGCAGACACCTGACAGACACAGACATGAATACTGAAGGACTATACAGTTTGTTTTAGTGTCTTTGCTGCATTTTTTACTTGGAATGGGCTATTATTAATATTATTGGACTGAACTATAGTCCTAAGTATGTTTTATATGGTATTTAGAATTTACTTGATTACTATAAATTAAGAAGTCAATGCTGGATCGTATAAAAATTCTAGAAAAGCTTTTCTGCAACCAAACTTCCAAAAATGATAACGGCATTCTCTGGTGGTGGAAAAATGTAAAAGCATTTAAGGCAGTATTTCTACTTTGGGTATGCTGTAATTTGCATTTCACTGTCATGTACTGTGATCTGCATAGTATAATACATAAAGAAATATGGTTGTATTATTCTGATAAAGGCACATTGGGGAGGCAACTCAGAGCAAAGTTTATTTTATGAGGTTAAGAGGGATTCTCTATTAACTTAACAAAAACTGTATTTAAATACAATGTTACTAAACCCTCTTGTATTCTACATTGATGCATTTGTTTTTTGGTATTTAGTAATTGTATTATGTAGTTGTAATTTGTGCCCTTTTCGAAATTACAAATAAAATCTGGTTACACAAATGAGCAAAGCTAGGCCTAGGAATGGTCATAAAGGTTTTCAGTAACTTGTAATTTGGTCTTACCATGTTACAGTACCTAACGTGTGGCAATGGCAGATACACAATTTTAAATAACAAAATAAACTGCTTAATCCCATTAAAGACACTATCTTAATAAGGTCCAATATGTTCAGGTCAGTTAATCCTATTTATACAAGCAAAATATTCCTGTTTATACAAACAAAATGAACTGCCCATAACACAAGAATTTAGCTTGGTAAGATAAGAAAATGTACATGGTGAATAAGATACGATAAAACCAAATGTTCAGCAGCATTATTACCTGTTGAGCAAACACCAGAAACACCAGACACCATGCAAAGGCTGTCCGGCAACTGAACTGGTCCTGCATGTTGAAGTAGATCGACGTCCGATGATAGGAACTGACAGCGCTAGAGACAGTTCATATAGTGTCCTCAGTGTCCTGTCCTTCGCTGTAATTCTGCCAAGCCCTTTCACCAGTTCCAGTCTTGGAAAGCAGTGATAGCAGATGTGAATGTTCCCCCTTTTATATTGTCCCTCATATACATCCCTTGCTCCCCCTCTGTTTCTCACTCTCTCCCTCTCCCTTGTTCTCACTTTCCCTCCCTGTACTTGGTCTTTTTTTACCTCCTTGTGACAACAAAGTTAGAAAATGATTCCGGTAAACTTGTCTCTAGACTAAGCCCTACATTTTTAATCAGACGTACAATTTACATTGTAGCCATTGAGCAGACCGTTTAAACCAAAATGATATGCAAACATTTTTAATACTTTTTCCATCCTGCTGCTGTAACGATATTAGTTATAAAGTACCCCAACACAGAGGCACATAGACACACCACCTATATAAAGGCTGCTGATAAGGATGTGATAAAACAGAAGAGTTTAAAGGTTGAGTGTTAAGGTAGGCTACTTAAAAGGTAAAAACGTGCTCCCTCTCTGCCATGCACACGCATTCCACAGCACGCATGCACGCACACATGAGGGCTTTCAGTTATGCCTACAGCAGAGAATGACAGTCAAGAGACCACAGTGACTGAGCAGAGGTACAATGTGGTCAACTAAAGAGATGAGTAGGTCCTCTGGAGGCAGAGTGAAAGGTGCTGCCTGCCTGTCTGACTCCATAGTTCCATGGTTGATGTCTTGGTCTCATCTGAAACTTTCAAAGTAACTTCAGGTGAGTCAAAGATCTGTCCTGCAAAGCACATCCCACCGAGCCATTCTGCTTATTACATTGCTCACTTGACAAGGGACTACACAGGCTAAAGGAAGAATTCCACAGACAAACCAAGATTAAACTCACCGGCACCAGACCTACCACAAGGAGTCTCTAGAAGGTGATGAGACATGACAGCCCAGTCCAACATCTTCCCATCCACCCCATGGCTCTGAGCCAAAATGCACCACTCGTCGCTGGACCCCCGGCCACTCTGTTTGCCAAGACTACTGTAGTATTTTGAACACCAGGCATCAATGACACAGCCGTACTGTAAGGTAGTAACTTTGAGCAAGTAATCTCAGGAACCACGATTCTGAAAATGAAAATTGCACTATTTAACACAAAATACTTTTTTACATTTAAGATATACTGTACATGCTGAATTGCCAACATTGTAAGAAAAGCAACAGGTTGATCAAATTAGGAGCCCAGACCATTTAGTAAGTACTGGAAATTGTACTGTGCTCATGCAGCATAGATTCCTGGAATGTGTGCATCATAAATATGAAAAACCATGAGTCATCTCACCATGACCAGCTTAATCATGAAAATTTGATCAGGAGAGACTTTACAGAGAGTAAGAATCCCAAAGAACCAGTTCCAAAAAAAATCTACTGCGAACCAGTCCCAACTGGAACCTTTAATGGATCAGGTCAATTCAAATGTTCTGACCGGTCATCTGGATTGCAGTGTTCTACATTCCATTCTGACAGAATTGGCTGAACAAAGGTCTCAAGAGGGCATATACAACATACTTTACATGTTTGTTGTTTTGATCGCCAACTACATATTGGAACAACAAGAAAAATACAGCACGTCTCCCCACATCATTAAATGACATAGTGGTGTAAAAGTTTGCCCCCTTCCTGATATCTTATTTGTTTGCATGTTTGTCACGCTTAAAATGTTTCATATCATCAAACAAAGAAAAAATGTTGTCAAAGATAACACAAATAAACACAAAATGCAGTTTTGAAATGGTTGTTATTATTAAGGGAAAACAAAATCCAAACCCACATGGCCCTGTGTGAAAAATCCCCCTACAACCTAATGACTGTTGGGCCACCCTTAGCAGCAACAACTGCAATCAAGCGATTGCAATTGTCTTTTACAGCGCCTTGGAGGAATTTTGGCCCACTAATCCTTGCAGAATTGTTGTAATTCAGCTACATTGGAGGATTTGAGAGCATGAACTGCCTTTTTAAAGGTCATGCCACAGCATCTCAATGGGATTCAGGTCAGGACTTTGACTAGGCCACTCCAAAGTCTTCATTTTGTTTTTCGTCAGCAATTCAGAGGTGGACTTGCTGGTGTGTTTTGGATAATTGTCCTGCTGCAGAAACCAAGTTTGCTTTAGCTAGAGGTCACGAGAAGATGGCCGGATTTTCTCCTTCAGGATTTTTTGGTAGACAGCAGAATTCATGTTTCCATTTACCACAGCAAGTCTTCCAGGTCCTAAAGCAGCAAAACATGCCTAGACAACGCTACCACCACCATATTTTACTGTCGGTATGATGTTATTTTTCTGAAACGCGGTGTTACTTTTAAGCCAGATGTAATCGGACACACACCTTCCAATAAGCTAAACTTTTTTCTAGTCAGTTCACACAGCTTTTTCCCCCCCAAAGGTCTTCGGGATCAGGTTTTCTGGCAAATTTGACAAGCCTTAATGTTTTTTATGCTCAACAGGGGTTTTCGTCTTGGAACTGCCATGCAGGCCATTTTTGCCCAGACTCTTTTGTAGTGGAGTCATGAACACTGACCTTAACTGAGGCAAGTGAGACATGCAGCTCTTTGGATGCTGTTGTGGAGTCTTTTGTGACCTCTGGGATGAGTCGTTGCTGCATTCTTGGGATAATTTTGGTCGGCTGGCCACTCCTGGGAAGGTTCACCACTGTTCCATGTTTTTGCCATTTGTGGATAATGGCTCTCACTGTGGTTTGCTGGAGTCCCGAAGCTTTAGAAATAGCTTTATTACCTCTTCAGATTGATGGATCTCAATTACTTTCTCATTTGTGCCTACATTTCTTTGGATCTCAGCATGAGGATCTTTTGAGGTCTTCTGGTCTAGTTCACTTTGTCAGGCAGGTCCAATTTCAATGATTCCTTGATTAAGAAGAAGTCTGGCAGTAATCAGGCCTGGGTGTGGCTAGAAGAATTTAATTCAGGTGTGATAAACCACAGTTGAGTGGTGTTTTAACAGGGGTGCCAACACTTTCACACAGTGCCATGTGGGTTTGGATTTTGTTTTCCCTTACTAATAACATCCTTCATTTCAATACTGCATTTTGTGTATCTTTGACCAACATTTAAATTTGTTTGATGATCTGAAACATTGAAGTGACAAACATGCAATAAATAAGATATCAGGAAGGGGGCAAACACTTTCACACAACTGTATATACCCGCTATCAATCAAAATATCTAAATAGGGTCATTTTGAAATGTCCTGGTCTTGAAAGTAAAATAAATTACAATGGTTATACAGCATATATATTGTTAATGTTTTAAATTTCTATTATAGCGGGAAACTGCTGATTTTCAATTAAATATACAGTTACAGCTAGGGCAAAAATTCTGATCCCCTGCTGATTTTGTATGTTTGCCCACTGACAAAAAAAATAGTCTAACATTTTAATGGTAGGTTTATTTGAACAGTGAGAGACAGAATAACAAAATCCTGAAAAAAATAAGTATTCGGTCATTGTCATGCTATAATACCCATTCACAACCCATTTTCAATGCACTGGCTGAGGGAAGGAGATTCTCAACCTAGACTTGACAGTACATGGCCCTGTCCACCTTTGATGCAGTGAAGTTGTCCTTTCTCCCTAAGCATGTTTCCACCTCCAGGTTTGATGGTGGGGATGGAGTTCTTTGGGTCAGACAGCATTCATCCTCCTCGAAACATGGCAAGCCGAGTTGATGCCAAAGAGCTAGATTTTGGTCTCAACTGATTACAACACTTTCACCCAGTTCTCCTCCTAATCATTCAGATGTTTATTGACAAACTTCAGCCGGGCCTGTATATGTGCTTTCTTGAGCAGGTGGACCTTGCGGGCATTGCAGAATTTCAGACCCTCACTGTGTAGTATTAGCATTTTTTTGGGAGTGACTGAATTCCCAGCTGCCTTGAGATCATCGACAAGATCCTCCCATGTAGTTCTGGGCTGATTCCTCACCGTTCTCATGATCATTGCAACTCCATGAGGTGAGATCTTGCATGGAGCTCCAGACAGAGGGAGAGTGACAGTTCTGTCTTTCTTGTAGCCCATTCCAGTCTTGTGTAGGTCTACAATCTTCTCCAAGACATCCTTGGACAGCTCTTTGGTCTTAGACATGGTGGAGGGTTTGGAATCTGATTGATTGCTTCTGTGGACAAGTGTCTTTCATACAGGTAAGAAACAAATTAGGAGCTCTCACTTGTAAAAGGGTGCTCTAAAAAAGACACCTAGTAGAAAGAAATCTTTCTGATTGAGAGATGATCAAATACTTATTCCCCTCATTAAAATGCTAATCAAATTAACATTTTTGACATGCGTTCAGGATTTTTTGTTGTCTCACTGTTCAAATCAACCTACGATTAAAATTAGACAGATCCTTTCTTAGTCAGTGGGCAAACATACCAAATCCGCAGGGGATCAAATACTTTATTCCCTCACTGTAGGTCCGGAAATAGACAATGGTCAACTTTAGCTCAGTATGCCACCATAATGGATTTAAAATGAAGCAACCAAGAAGCAACTGGAGAGCAGAATTTCATCTTTAATGCAAGGGGTTGAACAAAAATAACATGAAACATTTAGGAAATCCCTTATTTCAGAGGTTCAAATGCAGTTGGAGAAATTAACACAATCATAAATCAAATGTACATTTTTTTTTTAATGCTTTGTCAAGAATACTCTGCAGGCGATGACTGCTTTAAGACTTGAATGCATGCATATCACCAAACTCTGGTTTCCTCTGTGATGCTTTGCCAGGCCACTTGATTTGTCTTCAATTGTTTGTGCATGGGTGGGTCTTTCTGCCTTAAGTGGTCTTCAGCAGGTGAACTGCATGCTCGATCGGGGTGAGATCAGGTGATTGAACTGGCCATTGCAGAATATTCCACTTCTTAAACTCCTGGGTTGCTTTTACAGTACGTTCTGGGTTATTGTCCATCTATAAAGTGACGATCCATCCAATCAACTTTGCTGAATTTGGCAGAATCTGAGCAGACAACATACCCCTGTACGCCTCAGAATTCACCCGACTGCTTCTGTCACATCAATAAACACCAGTGACCCAGCGCCATTGGAAGCCATGCATTCCCATGCCATCACAATGCCTTCACTGTATTTTACAGAGGTGGTATGCTTCGGATCATGAGCTGTTCCAAGCCTGCTCCATACCATTTTCTTCCCATTAGTCTGGCACAGGTTTATCTTCGTTTAACCTGTCCAAATAATACCGTTCAATAACAGCTGTCCTATTTAGAAGTTTTTTGGTCAAGTGTCATCTGGCCTTTCTATTCTTGAGGCATATGAATGGTTTGCACCTTGTGACGAACCCTCTGTATTGGCTCTCGTGAAGCCGTCTCTATGGTAGACTTGGAAAATGATGTCTACCTCCTGGAGTGTTCTTCACTTGATGGGATGTTGTGAAGGATTTTTTCTTTATAACGGAAAGGATCATCCACCATTGATGTCTTCCATGGACATCCAGACCTTGTGTTGCAGAGTGCACCAGTTGGTTCTTTTATTCTCAGAATGTACCAAACTGTTGATTTCGCCACTCGTACTGTTCCTGCAATCTCTATGATGGATTGTTTTTGCAGCCCAAGGATGGCCTGATTCACTTGTATTGGGCGCACATTTGACAACATGTTGTGGGTTCACAGCAACAGCTTCCAAAGGTGAACGCCACTCATGGAATCAACTACAGAACATTTACCTGGTTAATTGATGAGAAAATAAAGGAATAGCCCACACCTGACCAAGAAACAGCTTTTTGAGTCAATTGTCCAAGTACTTTTGGTCCCCTTGAATTATAATTGAACTGTAATTCCTAAACACTTTGTCCAATTTGGATGTAAATACCCTCAAATTAAAGCTGATAGTCAAATAACTTATATTGGCTTAAAATGCAGTTTATCTTGAATATATTTTTGTAAACTGACAAAATAACTTGTCAGGGTCCAATTATTTCCAGACGCAACTGTAGGTGCAGCGGCAGAGCTTGGCTATCTTCCATGGGTGCAAACCTTAGCTGCAAGGCCCCCCAACCACCACCCCCAGTCGAAAAAGTATTTCTACCTACCAAAGTGAAAGGGCAAATAATATAAATACGTAATACGATTCTCTCAAAAATATATGTACTTTGGCAACAAAGCAAAACTTTGCTGCTTTTGGACCTGGATCATAACTGTAATCTCCTTTCGCTATAAGCTGCTCCTGTCCTTTTAACATACAGATTTACCATTTTCACTTGTAAATCCAAGTTAATCATTTAGCAAAGTTAGAGACTGTTGTGCTGACTAAAGAAGCAATAAAACAACTTATTTTGACTAGTTTAGCATCTGGAGTATCAGCAATTTTGGATTAAATTACATGCTCAAATTGCACAGAAAGGTTTCTGAAAGTATTCTTGTGTGGAGAAATAAAGTCTATTCCATGCAAGAAGTAGCCAAGAAACTGAAGAACTTGTACAACACTGTGTACTACTCCCTTCACAGAAATGCAAAATCTTGCTCTAACCAGAATAGAACGAATGGGAGGCCTCAGTGCACAACTGAGCAAGAGAACAAATACATCAGAGTATCGTTAGAGAGACTTCACAGGTCCTCGACTGGCTCCATTAAATAGCAACCGCAAAATAACACCAGTCTCAATGTTCACACAGAAGAAGCAACACAGGGACGCTGGCCTTCTAGGCAGAGTTGCAAAGAAAAAGCCATATCTCAGACAGGCCGATACAAAGAAAAGTTTATGATGGACAAAAGAAAAACATTTGCGATATGCAGACCAAATGAAGGATGATGAAAAGGTGCTTGGTGCCATATGTAAAGCATGGTGGAGGCAATGTGATGGTCTTTGCCACCCACCAAAGCACCCCCTACTGAGCTACTGCGGTCAAAAGTGTGGACACAATTTCTATTAAAAAAAAAAAAAAAAATCACTCTTTGTAACCTTGTCAATAACTATTTCCTATTCAAACTAATTTCATGTACATTAATAAAGACATATTAGTAAAATACAAAATCCAGATTTGTTCCAGATTTTGCATTTAACCGAATCCTGTTATCCTAATTTATGAAGTCAACTTCCTTACAAGGCAATCCTGTGTCTGACCTTGCAGTGGTGTATCATGAAATTTGAACTTGGATTGGAATAGAGAAATTCAGACTACATAATTTGACCAGAAACATGATTCTCTTTTCAATCCATCATCCACCCAAAACCTGACCAGTGCAAACAAAAGAATTATTTTCACAGTTCATGCCCAGAAGGAGGAGAAAACTTAAGTTGCCAAATATTGTTTTGCTCCTGGGACAGATAAATACAACAAGCATGGATTTCACTCCTCTGCATGTGGAAGATGGAGAAGAATTGAGAGCAAAAGTGATGAGTAGACATTAGTGCAGAGGGCAGAGAACATGACAAAATGAACAGGGAGAAAGAAAAAGGAGAGAAGATGGAGAATTAAGCAGACTGACCGATAACAAGGTCATGCAAGAGACAAATTATCGGTCTTGCAGAATCTTAAAAAGATAAAGAAACAGAGAGATTGAACAGAACAGGGAGGAATTTCCAAAAATGTTTTGATTAACTGCCAAATCTATTAGATTACATTTCACAGTGTGCCATCCACAGCAGCAATATTTGACCTGTTGCCATAACGGGAGCACAAACCCTTCTGAAACTTTAACCTATTTATGTGTTTGTTTTCCCTTACATACTTTTATAGTCAAAAACATAGTCAACAGTCTCCATTCAGTTGAATGTTTCAATGTGTATTGTTGATTTCCAGTATTTGACTTTTCTTCCAGTTTGGTTTCAGCAACATTACTATGCTTCCTATGTCAAAGAGAACATCTCTGCTTTTCTCACTCGAACAGGGCTGTACTTGACGGTTGCTATATTTTCTTTATAGCCTATGAGGTACTCAGAAGTATCACAAGGCCAGACATGATTCTAGACAGAATAAACAATGGATGACAATATTTCCAAAATAATCCAATCATAACGCAAATAACAAAATGGAACACTAGACTACATGCAGATTTCTGTAAGTGTCCGTAGAGCACAATGTAAACCCCACAAAATGCATGCAGAGCTGAATTAGCATTATCCCCACTAATATTTTTTTTAAAACCATAAGATACATAAGATACACTTAAGGAAAAGCAATTCTGAAATCTTCCCTAAGCCCTCTTCTATAAAGAAATTAAATAGAAAACTAAAGATACATATGCAAATAAAAACATGTTGGGCTGGAGGACTAATATGTAGTGTTGTCAACAAATAATAAAATCACCAATAACAATGACATCATTGTTAGATTATCACCACTAATTGCAATTTTAGAATTTTCTTCAGTCCCCTATATTATCTGTGAACTCAACTCTATCCTCTGGCCTTTTCACTGTCTTCAATACTTCCTACGCTCCGCCCCACCCCCCACCATTGCTCCAGGACACACGAAAACACGTTTCACTGATGTTGACAGACAGAAAAACAACATCTTTGAGTTCCTCTCAAGTAGACCTATAGCAGTGTTTCTCATGTTTTAAATCTCTCCCTGCTCAAACATACCTGATGTAGCTCATGAACGACTTGATAATGAGCTGATCATTTAAATCTGATGTGACAGAGTGGAGAGAGATCTAAAGCATGCAGGGCAGGGGGCGCCCAGAAGCAGGGTTGAGAAAAACTGGTCAATAGTTTTTCATCGACTATCGGTAAGAGAGGACATTTGTCCTGTCCAAACACACACAAAATGTATTTTAGACTTGGGCTAGAATTGGTTTAGGGATGAGGATTAGGAGTATATGAACATTTTAGGGTTATGTTTTTGGTTTGGGAAAACTGGAATGGGAATGGGAATACATTATTCCTCTTAAAAAGCCTTAACTTGTATGAACAGATAGGTCCCAGTGAACGCTGATAAGCGGTTTAAAAAAAAATAAATAATAATAATTATGCGTTAAAGGACATATTACAAATTGACCCCTTAATCCAGGGGTCTCCAAACTATTCCGGGGAGGGCCGTGTGTCTGCAGGTTCTCTCTCTCCTTGTACTTGATTGACTAATTAGGTTACTGATTGGTTAATATCTACCTTCACCTGGTTGTTTAGGTGTGAACTGGGAACCAATTTATAGGAAAAACTAAAAACCCACAGACACACGGCCCTCCTTGGAATAGTTTGGAGACCCCTGCCTTAATCGAATTAATTTGTGAAACTAACCACATTACTAAAACCTATCAAATAAATTCTTCACAAGGACATAAGTTGTAGAATTTTGTGGAATGACTTGAAAGTGGGCCTATGCGTTAGGAGTAGCTAAATGATGCTGGTTTAAATGATAATGTAACAGGGCCCTCTGTTGGTCAATACGTCTGATGCTTTAAAAAACATTAACCCTACATGTGTGCTGTAAAAAAAAACAGATATTAAGTTATTGTCTCATCAGATTTACTTGCCAATAACTGGACAACATCAGATGTAGATTCACTAATGCGATGTGATACTTATCGTTAAGCACCCCAAAAAATATATATAACATACCCATAAAATTAAGCCTTTAAAAACAAAACCAATACAAAAATCCTAAACAAAATGTACAGTGAAAGTGACCCAACTACACTAAAAACAAAACCAATGTGTCAAGTTATTTTTACAAAATACTTATTTTATTAATGCATTTGATTAAAAAAAAAAAATCACATTTCATTACTATTGTAGGTATAAATTCATAGCATCTAGCACAAAACTCACAAATTGCACTTTTCCCTCCTCCAGCTTATATTTTTTTTCCACTTTCTTTGATTGCTTGCATAGGAAAGTCAAATACTCTTCCCGCCAAGGACTGCAAGTCCTGCAAAGTCCAAGGCGGTGTGCAAAATCACACCCATTCGGGATACACCACTTACATTTTAAAAAGCTTAATTTACCCTTCTTTGATTGTCTTTTCCAGATCAGAGAACAAAACTGAAAAGAGGGTAGACCAAAAGGTGTGTGGTTCCAAACCAATAGGTATATATATATATATATCTTACAAAGCCTAGTCTTGTGCCAATGAGGTTGTAGCTTTGATTACACCTTGCCGTTTCCAGAGGTCAAGTTATTGGGGCAAGATATCTTAATGTGGCCTAGTCCCATGGTTGAAGCGTGTCCATGACAGAGTTCCTTTTACCCAGCCTGGGTACCGGGCCAGGCCAAACCAACTCAATATGAACAAAATATTAAGAAAAAAAAAGGACAAAAACAACACAGAAAGAAAACGGACAGAAAACCCACACAAAGTCACCTTACGGAATTTATCAAAAACACCACATAAATAGTCACATTTGATTTTTCACATTTATTCCTGCTGCCTGACACTCTTTAAAGTTCCATAGTAAAGTGCTAAATATGAATGCTTAAGTCCCAAATGACATGCCTCAAGTCCCAAGCGATTGTAAGTCCTTGTGGAAGATAGCCGTTTTGCATTCAATGAAAGGAGAAAGCCAGAGCATGTTAGCAGCAGGCTCTAAACGAGCCAATCATGTCCTTGCACACAAGGTTGTGGGAGTTCTCATGTTTTCAATTATCGACAAGTACAAGACTCTGCGATCATATCTTCAATCTCCTTGTAATCTACAGTCTTGTTGTCCTCCAACAGGACAAGGACACTCATGGGCTTGTACCTGTACGGCACGCAGGAAGGCGATGGCACCTCAGCCAACCCCTTGCCCTTGATCATGGTCTGCATGATGGCATGGTTGGATGGGTTCAGGCCATAGTGGAGGACCCTTGGGCAGTCCCCTTTGCAGTAGTGTGGGTTGTACTGTGGTGGTGCCACATAATGCGCCATGCCCAGAGCAGCGAAAGTGACCCGGTACGAATAGAGCTTGCATTGGTTCTTGGGCGACGAGCTTGGGGCCCTGCTGTAGTCAGGGATATCGGAGACAATGCTGCCAGGTGGCTTACGGCTGTTGGGGATGAACGGCAGTGGTTTAGAGCGACGGAAGCGGGCCCGGTGGAGGTCCGGAAGGCCCAAACCTCCCAACCCAAGACTGGATGTCCGGGACGTCACACCCCACTCTCTGGGCTCCTCCTCTTCATCAAAAAAGAGGAGGAGGGCGGGAGCGTTGAGGTGGTTACCGGATGCTGCCCTCCCGCTCACGTGTTTCCCTCGGGTCCTGAACCTCAACACGCCATCCCAGCCCTCGCTCTGACGATACCCAGGATCTAAGCACCAGTACTGAGCTGAGAGGCTCAAGCGATTCCCCAGTTTTGGGCCTTCCTGGGTTACCATCTGACTAGCAAGGTGCGCTGTGATGTCTGTTTCTATCCACTGCTGGTGGGACTCGAGGGTTACCAGACGCCGCTGGTCCCCCAGACCTACAGGCAGGTTTGTCCAGCTGTCATTACCCGGCGAGGAGACTCTGACCCTGCAGCGGAGAGGCGAGCGGTGGGGTGTGCTGGAGGAACGAAGGTGCACAAATGAGGCTCTAACAAGTTGGTCCAGTGTGAGGGGATGAAGATCATACTCCACTGTGTAGGTATAGCGCAGATCTACAGGGTGAAGAGAGGGGGGAAAAAAGGGAAGAAAAAAAACATTTTCCATTGCATCTTGTAATTCAACAGGTATTGTTATTTTTTTAATGGAGGTTATGTATCTGTACTGTACTTAAAGGATTTTCTATTGTTTGCTTCTAAGCCAGATCTAAAATCCTTATGGACAAACATTAAATGCATATCAATTTGTATATACAGTAGTGAATTGTAGTTAATGGCAGGATGTGTTTTTCATCACCCACACCCACACCCACCCAAATTGAGCGGCTGGGTTGAATAGGTGCTGCTAGCTACATTATCATTCAAAGATTTTAGAACACCCCATTTTTTACAGTTTTATTGATATTCAAGCAGTTCAAGTTTAAGGGAATAACCTGAAATTGTATAAAAAGGTAAGAAGTAAACAGCCAGAGGCTAAAACTAAAGTTTAGTCTACCAAAAACTGAAAAGTTGTGTACATTGCAGAGTTATAAAGAAAGGCCCTTATCAGGGATCAAGCAAGGGAATTATACCTTACAGCTGTTCTGGAGCAATGGAGGAAAATTAGGCATATAAGGTTGATGCTAACAATTCCTACAGGTGTCTCAATTTCTGTTGATTCCTTACAAACCTTCAGTCCGCATAAAAGCAGTGTTGAAACAGGAAGTAAACACAATCACAAAAGCATAATTCAGACAATATTGCACAGCAGGAAGTACAGTAGTATATTGCTAACATAATGGCAAGAAAAAGGCAAATAGACATAGACCACTTAAGTGTAGACAGACAAAACTCTTAAGTTTAGTTCTTTATTTAAAAAGCCACCGTGTAAGTGAGTAAGGTGCTCAACCTCATGAAGAGGTCTGACTGACCCAAAGTCACAACAGAATCACAAGACAAGTTTCTAAGAGTAAACCGTTAGCATGATAGGCACCTTGACAACATCTTCAAGCAAAGAATAACGGTGTTTGAAGCAAGCAAGTTTCAACTTTGACAAGGTTTTGAGCTGCAGGTTTGAAAGGTTGAGTGGCTGTAAAAAAATTACTAAGAGGGCAAAAGAAATAGAAGCTTGTCTGGGCCATAACACACTGCCAGTGAACTACTGAAGACTAAAAAGGTCTAATGGAAAATGAGAAATATTCAGTTAATCACACAGGATTTTTGAGAGACATTGATTAGGTGAAAGGATGGTTATTCAGTGTGTCACACCAGCTCTTAAACATGGACGAGAAAGCGTGATGGTCTGGGGCTCTTTTGTTGGATCCAGAGTCTGCGATCTGGAAAGAGTGGCAATTTGGAGTATGATGCAATACCCTCTGGTGTATGCCTAGTTGGTCAGGGATTTATCCTACAACACACCTCCAAACTATGTTACAACTAATTAGAGCAAGATGGTATACTTAAAAATCATGGGATGGCTAGGACAATCCCCAGACATAAAACTGATTTAGCTGGTTTGGGCGAATGGAGCAGAAAGAAAAGAAACCTACAATTTAAACATTTGTGGGAACTTCCGCATGTGTGCCGTGAACTTCTGCAAGATGACCCGTGACCACGGTCAAATGTCCACAATGACACGCAAGCATCAGAAACGAACCTTGGAGCAGTGGAAGGTCACCTGGTCTGAAGAGTACAGCTTTCTTTTACATCATGTGGATGGCTGTGTATGTGTGTGCACCATTTATCTGAAGAGGTGATGGCACCAGGATGCAAGGTGGGAAGATGACAAAGCTGGAGGAGGGAGTGCGATGCTCAGGGCACTGTTCTGTTGGGAACCCATGGTCCAAGTATTCACGTAGATGTGGGGTTGCACAATTAATCAAAGTGAAAATTAAACATGATTTGAACATGCCATCAGCACTTAATTTTTAGACTCAAAGTATTTTATCTGCACTATAATCATATTAGAATTTGTGCACAATTTATTATTTTGTAATCAATTTGCCTACTTAAGAATAATCATGCAGATTACTAGTAAAAAGGTTGGAGCCCGGCAAGCAAACCGCGTCCGTCAAAACATCCACAAGTGCTCTTGCCACGTCTTCCCCAATGTTTCACAATTTTAAGACAATAAACCTTCACAATTCAAATGTCCAGATACATGTCTTGAAACGGTCAAACAAACTATACATTGTTCTGAGCACATCCTACTCATCCCAATTTATTAAATGACTCAAAATCTCTCAAATCAGGAAACATAGATGAAACAGATTGGATAAAAACTATTCTTAAAATGTCCTATCTCCATGAGGGCCCTATAAATTACAAAACAGCCAAAATCCTATAAAAAAAATGTAACAAGTACAGGTTGGCGAGACTATTAGCTGTGCAGACATTCTGAACAGCAAATTCTAAGTTCAGTCAGTAACCTCACAGATGCAGCATAGAGCATAGCGAGAAAGAAGATCGAT
Source organism: Esox niger (assembly GCA_016801105.1). NCBI lineage: Eukaryota > Metazoa > Chordata > Actinopteri > Esociformes > Esocidae > Esox > Esox niger. Next base: position 45,887 of record JACXGJ010002034.1, on the reverse strand, counting down.
TAAGAAAATGAACCCAGAGTAAAATGTGATGGAGACTAGGGGTGATTTGGTGCCGAAAACATTTTCATCCTTTGTTTGGGAATATTTCGGGTTTCAAAGAGATGTCAAACTAATGTAATATGCAAAACCTGACAAGCCTCATTCACAACAGGCACGGCATTCAACAGAAAATCTGCACGGCTGGGGGTAATAACCACACATGACCGAGATCTGGATGCGGTAAGGCAAGTGTGTTGCAAGAGTTGACTTCGACCAGTTTGTGCTGTGCTTTTCGGCATAAGAAACTCAAGTTGATGTATCACCAAAGAAGAGCTAATATGTAGCTTTCAACTATGTGTTTATGGGATTGAAAGATTTAACAGCCCAGTATTTGTAATTGCCTACAAGATCAAAGTTTTGGACTAAAGCTAAATATTTGAGGACGAATATTATTGGTTAAATATTTGAGACATTTTTGTGGAAAATAAAGCCTGCATGATTTCTAAGTTTTCAAACAAAATCTAATTTACCAGTCACGTAACTTACGATCCAATAAATAGATCATGAGTGTTTAGTCTTACCTGCAGATGCTGTCAGAGACCGCATTTTAGTTGTGCTAGGTTGCAGCAGACGCAATGTATTCAAACTGAACTTTCAATGTTTGGACCTCCCATCAGGGTTCGCAGTGTTTTATAAAAACTTAACATGTACTACAAGTTCTGTTCTGCCTTCTGCACCTCGGTAAGCGGCCTGTGATGGGACTCCTGTTGGATTTTATGCCTAACATTGTGATATCGGCAGTTTCTCCCGCTGAGTTTTAATTGCGGTCATATTCCCGCCTGCTCGGTTGGAATTGCGGTCATATTCCCGCCTGCTCGGTTGGAATTGCGGTCATATTCCCGCCTGCTCGGTTGGAATTGCGGTCATATTCCCGCCTGCTCGGTTAAACACAACAAGAAGAAAAATGACAGTACGCAAATGATGTATAGATTGTAACAGTGGGAATGGAGGGTAGCCCTCATGTTCTGTTCAATTAACATATTTAAGACACTAACAAAATAAATCTATGAACGTGGAGACAATGAATGAGGGCAAGCGGCAGAGCCAAGTACAGCTGAACTGAGTCGAGAGGGGGAAATAAACCAAGTGGCGTAAAAGCAATTTCGGATAAAACAACGCAATAAAAGACTAAAACATATACAGCTCTGTTGTGCTTTTTATGCAAGTCTTGGACTATATATGGACTGAGAAACTGCCCTCAGAACTGCCTTAATTCCTTGTGGCATAGATTCAACAAGGTGCTGGAAACATTCCGCCTAGATTTTGGTCGATATTGACACTACAGCACCACACAGTTGCTGCAGACTTGTCAGCTGCACATCCATGATGTCAATCCCCCTTTCCACCACATCCCAAATGCGCTTGATTGTATTGAGATCTGGTGACAGTGGAGGCCACTTGATTACAGTGAACTCATTGTAATATTCAAGACACCAGTTGGAGATGGTGAGCTGCGTATTATCCTGCTGGAGGTGCCAACGTATGACCCATTATGACCACAGGTACACTGTGGTCATAAAGGGATGAACATGGTCAGCAACAATTCTCAGGTGGGCTGTGGCGTTGAAATTATGCTCAGATAGTATTAATGGTCCCAAAGTTTTCAGATATCCCCACATCATTACAAACACCACCATCAGCCTGAACCATTAATACAAGGCAGGATAGAGCCATGCTTTCGTGCTGTTTACAACAATATCTGACCCTAACATCTGAATGTCGCAGCCAGCAGAAATCGAGACTCATTAGACCAGGCAACATTTTCCCATGCTTATTGCAGCCTCAGTTTCCAGTTCTTAGCAGACAGCAGTGGCACCAGGTGCGGTCTTCTGCCGATGTTGCCCATCTGCATCAAGGTTCAACATGTTGTGGTTCAGAGATGCTCTTCTGCAAACCATGTTGCAACAACTGGACATTTGAGTTGATGTTGCTCTTCTATCGGCTCGAACCAGTCTGGCTATTCTCCTCTGACATTATTAAAGCATTTTCACCCAGCAGAGAATTGCCGCTCACTGGATATTGTCTCTTTTTCTGACCACTAAACTCTGACGGCTATGCAGGAAAGTCCCAGTAGAACAGCACTTTCTGAAACACTCAAATCAGCCTGCCTGGCACCAACAACCATGCCACATTCAAAGTCACTTAAATCACTTTCCCTATTCCGATGCATGGACTGAAATTCAGCAGATTGTCTTGACCATGTCGACATGCATTGAGTTGGCACCACATCATTGGCTGACTAGATACTCGCGTTAATGAGCAGTTGAAAAGGTGTACCCGATGAAGTGGCCGGTGAGTGTAAAGGAAAAATATATTGCTTGTTTTTTAGTTGCAATTAGGCAGGACATTGTAGCATGGAAAACAATCTCATTATAAAAATCGACATCCTCCAGTTGTTTCGTAATCTGGCACATGCACAAAACTACCTTGCAGCTACTTTCGTGCAATTTTACCAGTCAATAGTTGAGCAGTGATGTGACGCGTGGCTGTCTGGTATTGTTTTTCAATAAAAGATTTAAAAACTCCCGCGAGTCGTTCATTTGAAGAAGGCAGTGAAGGAAAACTAAAAACGAAAGCGACATTTTTAACTCAGGGCAATAAATAATTTACTTGTTTCGTGTCACTGGAACTCAGACGCATTGTCGTCTATCCTAAGTCCCCGGCTAAAGCAGACAAATGTAGGTATTGTTACAGAGGCACTGGGAACTTTCGCAAACAATCCCTGGCCAGCCATGCCAATAGCAAACAGCACCTGGTAAGTACGGCAGCCAAGCCGGTGGCTGAAAATCAGTTTTCAGGGCCCTAATTTGTATCAGAATTGTAAATGCCGATGCCTATTGGGTGAATGCACGACATACTGTTTAACCACCGCATTCGTAGTAACTGACGCACCAGCCCGTCGCCTTGTTCCCAGGACTGAAAGATTCTGTGTTTTGTTTCAAAGTCAAATGCATTTTTGAATTTTTTTAATTCATTTTATTATTAGAAATGTTATGAAAGAAATTACTAATATTTAGTTTTGAGCTAGAATGCATTTCACAAATTATTAATCATGTTAAGTAACAAGAATTTGGTTCAATGTTGTAACAGTTATGGTTGGACATGTTTTTCGGGCCAGTAAGTTCCAAACCCACTGGCAAAAAACTTCGTTGGACCCTGCTATGATTCAGTACACCCAGTTCAACAAATAAATTCGTTACAAAGCAACGAATCACTGAAGCACATTTGCACAACACAATTAAAGAAACAATATTACGTATTTCATTATACAATTACATGTTCATCAGTCACCTAACTAACGACCCAATAAAAAGGTCGTATGAGTGTTTAGTCTTACCTGTAGATGCTGTCAGAGACCGCATTTTAGTCGCGCTAGGTCGCAGCAGACGCACTGTGTTGGAGCCAAACTTTCGATGTTGTTTGGGCCTCCCATCAGGGTCCGCAGCGCTTTTATACAAACTTAGCATGTACTGCAAGTTCTGGTCTGCCTTCTGCACCTCTGAAAGCGGCCTGTGATGGGACTCCTGTTGGATTTTATGCCTAACGTTGTGGTGATGTCGGCGGGTTCTCCCACTGAGTTTTAAATGTGACAAACCAGAGGGACCGGTATGAATTGCGGTCATATTCCCGCCTGCTCGGTTAAAAGTAGAACACAACAAAAAAAAGAAAAATGACAGTACGCAAATGTTGTATAGATTGGAACGGCGGGTAGCCCTCATGTTCAGCTCCGGTACAAGCTTAATTAGGCCTACTGACTACCAAGCCGCAATATAAGTTACCTCACCCAGAATAAGTTACTGAATGCTACCATCGTCAGGAAACCAAAGGTCTTACCAAGGACCAGGTGAGACGCTCGCTAACCTGCAAAACAACAGACCACTTGGTGCATATGGTTCACTTCCTGCGTGACCCTCAATTAACCCCTGTTGCCGAAACCGCGCAAAATAAACGCCCTAATTATAGTTACATTTACCACTGCAATAGCGTCTGGTATTTTTTTAAATGGACATTGAAAACATTTGTGAGTAAGTGCTTAAAACGTTTTTTTTTTTTTTTTAAAGTACATTACACAAGTATACTGTTTCGGTCCATATAAGACAATCATGTCAGTTTATATAACGTTATCGGGACTTAATCCATGGATTTCATATGAATGGGATTGCAGGCATCTTTTGGTCATTTATAGCCTACCTTTTATCCACAGCTTCCCAAACTTGCTCAATGGAGGACATTTCTGCTAAGTATGCAGGCCTTAAAATAACTGGTATATTTTCAGAATCCAAAATGTTAAACAGACGCTTGCAACATGGGCAAGTGCATCATTCTAAAGAGCGATAACAAGTATGGGAAACAATGTGACATTAAAGATACTTTACTTTTCGTAATCTCTTCCCCAGCCTAACGTGATCGTTTTTTATGGCGTGATGATTACATACCCACAGCCTAGCCGCTGTCTAGTCACACTCCAGCAACTGCGGTGAAGTTAACTATATATTCAAGATTCGGATTTTGATCGTCAATACCTCAACAACAAAACCTACCAGAAAGACAACAATTACATATTCGGAATCTGCGGGCGATAGCGAACAAATCACATTCCCTCTTTTCTCATTTGCGATACATTTTTGAAAGACAGTCATCACAGTCATATCTGTTGCAGGTTCTCCGTGTATTATCCGTTAAGGGAGCGTGTTGAAAGTGGATATTTTACGTAGTTTTAGTGCAATTGGGCTGTACACTGCTGGCAATACTCGGCCCTCATTCAGGATGATTGCGGTTGGTGGGTGTCCTTTTGGTTTATGCTTGGCAATGTGGGCAATATTGGCAATGCTTGGCAATGTTTCCTGCCTGTTGGGCCCTGTCCGGGGCCTCCCCGGATGGGGCAATAGTGTCACCGGACCCCCTGTCTCAAACCCAAGGTCTTACGCTGCTACTGTGGGGCAAAAAAGTATTTAGTCAGCCACCAATTGTGCAAATTTTCCCACTTAAAAAGATGAGAGGCCTGTAATTTTCATCATAGGAACACTTCAACGTTGAGAGACAAAATTAGAAGAAAAAATCCAGAGAATCACATTGTAGGATTTTTTATGAATTTATTGGTAAATCCCTCGGTAAAATAAGTAGTTGGTCACCTACAAACAAGCAACATTTCTGGCTCTCACAGACCAGTAACTTCTTTGAGAGGCTCCTCTGTCCTCCACTTGTTACCTGTATTAATGGCACCTGTTTGAACTTGTTATCAGTATAAAAGACACCTGTCCACAACTTCAAACAGTCACACTCCAAACTCCACTATGGCCAGGACCAAAGAGCTGTCAAAGGACACCAGAAACCAAATTGTAGACCTCCACCAGGCTGGGAAGACTGAATCTGCAATAGGTAAGCAGCTTGGCGTGAATAAATCAACTGTGGGAGCAATTATAAGAAAATGGAAGACATACAAGACCACTGATAATCTCCCTCGATCCAGGGCTCTATGCAAGATCTCACCCCGTGGGGTCAAAATGATCACAAGAACAGTGAGCAAAAATCCCAGAACCACACGGGGGGACCTAGTGAATGACCTGCAGAGAGCTGGGACCAAAGTAACAAAGGCGTGGAGGAATGGGCCAAAATACCAGCAAGTGTGTGAAAACCTTGTGAAGACTTACAGAAAACGTTTGACCTGTCATTGCCAACAAAGGGTATATAACAAAGTATTGAGATGAACTTTTGTTACTGACCAAATACTTATTTTCCACCATTATTTACCAATAAATTCATAAAAAATCCTTCAATGTGATTTTCTGGATTTTTTTTCTCATTTTGTCTTTCATAGTTGAAGTGTTGCCTATGATGAAAATTATAGTCCTGATCTTTTTAAGTGGGTGAACTTGCACAATTGTTGGCTGACTAAATTATTGTGCTGGGGGAGTAGGGTTTAAATTTTTCCTGTCTTCTGTCATTTTAAACTCATTTTAGGACATGTGGTCTTGACCCACACCTGCCGAGTACCAGGCTTGACAGGTGCCTGTCAACAGTCCTCCTGGTTGTGTTGCAGATCAAGAGGATACCTGGCGATTTCAGCTGCCACTCGGCTGACTGCCCCCTCCCCCCGTCTGTCCTTGTCCTTGTCCATCTGGTCATGCCTCCAATCTGGACTAGCTTTAAATAGACTCTGGGCTTAGCCCACATGCATCAAACTATTACAATTTGGACTCTTTATTTTCACCAGCCAGAAGTGGACTGGTCACCCCTCTGAGCCTGGTTCCTGTCTATGTTTCTTCCTAAATTTCGGCTTTCTTAGGGAGTTTTTCCTAGCCACTGAAGTTCAACACTACTGTTGTTTGCTCCCTGGGGTTTAAGGCCGGGTGTTTTGTGAAAGCACTTTGTGACAACTGCTGATGTAAAAAGAGGTTTAAAAAATAAATTTGATTGATTGATTTGATTGAGTTTTTACTGACAAATGGCAATTGCATTGCAACCAGAAAATTATAAAGCAATCAAAACAACTATTAGGAGCTCAGAATTCGGTGCCCTAACATTTACATGGTTGTTGTTTTGCATTATAAAAATGTAAAGGTAAAATTTCGTTGATTGCCTGTTATTAAAATAAAGGTCAATAGTTGAGACCCAAGGTCATTTAATAATAGACCTTCAGGGACAACTGCCCTACTATGAACTTCATGAAACATTTTTATTCAGAAAAATCTCAATAGCTCTGACTCGTTCAATACAGTCACTGCAACGTATAGGATAGTTTTTTTTCTATGGGGCAATATATATTTCATATCCAATGAATTACATTGTGGCCAATGGGATGGGCGGAGTAAAATACCAGCAACAATTGCAAATACACTGTGCCCCTAGATTTTTTTTGCATATTATCACAGTATAGACTCTGTTGAACATTTCCTACAATACATTCACTGCGTTGTATAGAACAGATTTTTTGGGGGGGGCAATATGTATTTTATATCCATTGAATAACATTGTGGCCAGTGGTATAGGCAAAGAAAAATGCCAGCAACAATTGCAAATACACAGTGCCCCCTAGATTTTTTTTGCATATTATCACTCATAGACTTTCTTGAACATTTCCTACAATACATTCACTGCAGCGTATAGAAAATTTGTTTTTATTTTGGGCAATATGTATTTCATATGCATTGAGTTACATTGGGGCCAATGGTATGGGCGGAGTAAAATACCAGCAACAATTGCAAATTCACAGTGCCCCTTGATTTTTTTGCATATTATCACTCTATAGACTTTCTTGAACATTTCCTACAATACATTCACTGCGGCGTATATATATATTTTTTTCTATAGGGCAATATATATTTCATATCTTCTGAATTACATTGCGGCCACTGAGATGGGTGGAGTACAAAGTCAGCAACAATTGCAAATACACAGTACCCCTTCATTTCTTTGCATATTATCACAGTTTATACTCTCCTGAACATTTCCTACAATACATTCACTGCGGCGTATAGAACATTTTTATTTTGTTTTGGGCAATATGTATTTTATATCCATTGAATTACATCTTGGCCAATGGTATGGGCGGAGTAAAATACCAGCAACAATTGCAAATACACAATGCCCCTTTATGTTTTTGTCTATTATCACAGAGTAGACTCTCCTGGACATTCCCTACAATACATTTTTCAATATACACTAAGCAAAGTGGCAAAATTGATCATTTTAATATTATTTAAATCACGTTTTTTTTGGCGGACTTGTATTCTGAAGGCAATATCCGAAAACCGAAGTCTTATTGTTAATTTCTAATGTTGCCAGCACAACACTAATATTAAAAGCAGCCTATACTAAAAGATGACCTAACTTTGCTCTATTCCGGTAGGGGAGAGTGGGGTAAGTTGAGACAATTTTTTATTTTAGTTATCAATGTCATTGAGCTGCAGACTCAGTTCAGCGTCTTGTGAGCACTTCCAGGTCACAAAACTTTTGAAACTTTCGAGAAAAAGGAGGCCAACGAATTACTTCAAAACTGATATAAATTGAATGTATCTCACAATACACTGACAACAACTAATATATTATCATATTTAAGAGTAATATCAATAAAAAATGGGTATTAAAACACATTCCAAGGTCAAAAATCTTACAATGTGAATGACGAATATGTAATACATATTGCCTCATCAAAAACGATTGAATGTTCCACAAAGAAAGCAATGTAGAACATTTTCAGGAGAGTGTGTAGAGTAACTCAAACCTGTCTGATCATGGTGAGACAAGGTTAAATAATGACAGAATGTCATTACACACCTTCCATTATTTAAAGTGACTCTGATTAATCACAAATAATGTTCAGCTGTTCTAGTTCCGCAGAGAGCTCCCACATCATCAGAGGGATCTCATTGTTGAAAGAAATAAGTCAGGAAAATGGTACAAAAGTATTTCCAAAGCATTAGAATTACCATGGACCACAGTGAAGACCATCATCAAGTGGAAAACATATGGCACAACAGAGATATTACCAAAAACAGGATGTCCCTCCAAAATACTATGAAAAGACGAGAAGAAACCTGGTCAGGGAGGCTTCCAAGAGGCAACATTAAAGGTGCTCCAGGAATTTCTTGCAAGTACTGGCTGTGTGCTTCATGTGACACAATCTCCCATATTCTTCATATGAATGGGCTATTGAGTAGGGTGGCAAGATGGAAGCCTTTTCTTACAAAGAAAAACAAACCAAGGTTGGATTTTTTGGCCATAATTCCAGAAGGAATGATTGGTGCAAAAACAAAACCCAAAACAATCACTCAATAAAACAATCACCCAAATAACACCATACACACAGTGAATCATGGTGGTGGCAGCGACATGCTCTTGGGCTGTTTGTCTTCAGCTGGAACCGGGGCCTAAATCAGTTACAAATACCAAGCAATTTTGACACAAAACCTTCAGGCGTCCGTTAGAAAACCTGAAGATGAAGTTCACCTTTCAGCATGACAACAACCCAAAGCACACATCCAAATCCACAAAAGCATGGCCTACCAGAAGAAGATTAATGTTTTGGAATGGCCCAGCCAGCACCCAGACCTGAATCCAATTGAACATCTGCGGGGTGATCTGAAGAGGGCTGTGCAAGGAGATATCCTGGCAATCAGTTTTGGAGCACTTTTGCAAAGAAGTGTGGGCAAATATTGCCACGTCAAGATGTGGCATGCTAATAGACTCCTACCCAAAAAGACTGAGTGCTGTAATAAAATCAAAAGGTGCTTCAACAAAGTATTAACTTAAGGGTGTACACACTTATGCAACCAGGTTATTGTAAGGTTTTATTTTTTATTTTCCCCCTCAAAGGTTTCAGTTTGTTTTCAATTGACATTAAAAGTGGAAAAAGTTCTGACATGATATATCTTTGTCTCATTCTTTTACATCACAAAAACCTAACTGGCATTTTAACAGGGGTGTGTAGATGCTTATATCCACTGTAAATCAAGAACAGAGGGAGAATTATTAGAATGAGCATGTTTATATTTACAATACTATCCAACACAGCACAATTCATAAAACATGTGAAACGCTACTGTCATATATCAATCAACTGTGATCTAACATATTATAATGCTGTACCGCTTTATATCGGACTTGATTTAACCTAACATTTAATTATACTTAACAGTATATTAAGATATGATGTTGATTGGTACCTGAAAGTTGAATTCGTTTTCTCTCTATTTTGAAAATATTTAGTCTCCAGCCAGCCGTAGGCCAGTAACTAATTTATTAATTTAATTTATAAACTATGAGCACACTGGAGTTGTCCATGAAGTCTTTTTAAACAGGTTGATATATTCTAAAAACACATGACACATCAACATTCACAAATTTCCAGATTTTTTTTTGAATAACTAAGGTCTCAACTAAGTTAAGATGCCATTAATAGTTCACTAGTGAACATCCCATGATAAACAGTTTTGTGTGAAGAGTTTGTTTTTGCCTGCCCAGTCTGCGGGGTTGCAGCTGGATGCCTCTCAGAGTGGATAAAAAAGACAGAAATAAAACTTCTTAACTCCCCTTATTTCATGATGTCCCATGGCAGATGAAAAGACAAAAATGCACCAGTGACAATAGGCCTTAAAAATTATTGCACCAAAAAAAGTGGTCCTGTGGCTCAACTTGCACCAGCATAGGGGTAAGTTAATCAGTCTGGGGTTACATAGAATTTTCATTTTTTCTAAATATTAAATAATGCATTTATTTTTCTAATATAATTTCATAATGCAATCTCCATTTCCAAATACTCTTGCTTATTTACTTAAAATTAAAGGCAACTTTTAGCAATATAGAAACCAGCAGACAGTTTCGATACTGAAACAAGGTTATTGACAGTTGCACAGTCTGCAAGTCTTCTGATCATGTAAAAACTTTGAGGTACTCATATCATTTTCATCTAGCACAGCCAGAAGAGGACTGGCCACCCCTCAGCGTCTGGTTTCTTCCAGCCATTGCATAGTGCAGAGATGTCTAGAAAGCTTGTAGGCTGCTGATTTTTTACTTGACATTAAAACAAAACAGCTCCCGGTAAAAATATATTTAAATTATCTTCCTCAGATCTTATCTGAGTAGAAATTTTAGGAGGAATAGCATAACATTTAATATGTATTAAACTAAATAGTAATTAATTTTGTATTGTTTTATTTATTAAAATGTTTGTGGCAGATCGTTGGTGTTTAATTTATCTCTTGATTTTATTAATTGGGAAACTAGGAATCATGACATCACAAACAACTTATTCTCCTGACAGGCAAACTTTAGCAGATTTAATTTGAGATTGCAGATATTCCTTGCTGCTTTCAAATGAACAAATGATTATAGCTTGACAATACCGCGGCTGGCAGTCCTCTGGATTGTGGCAACCGCCTGAATTATCAAAGTGGCCCTGCCAAGGTTGGATGGCTAGCTATTGACTGGTGCTCTCTCACATGAGCAAGCAAACATCAGTCCACTGCTAGTGGAGCATACCTACAGTATAGCCTTGGGCATAGCGATGGTGGAAAATGGCAAGCAGGCAGGCATTGTTTGCCATCTGGGTTACACCTACTTTGGTGATGCCTCAGATAGAAATTGGGATCAGGAAGATTCTTACACAAAATGTTGAATAGTATCCATTTCCATAGCAGTGCATTCTTCCACATATGTTTCCATTCACAGAGGGTTGGCGATTTCTTAAATAGTGTTTTCAAAAGATCAATAACTTGCAGGTTGTGACATTCAAAGCTTATACTAATACATTTTTCAAACATTAATATTAGACAGCTAGTGCATTATAATTTGCAGAGCCAAAGTGGTTTAAGTCAGTCAATCTGGAAAACATTTTATGTTTATTTGCTCTGGTGAAAGATTTATAATGGCAGCAAGGGATCTTGGGGGTTTCTGGTATATTACGAATATGTTACATCTGCGTGCTGTGACTAGGCACTTCAAGGTGTCCTGCCTAAGAAAACAAAATAAAACATACTTTTAACCTTTGATTAATTAAATAGGGGTGTATTCAATTCATCAAACATACTTTTGTTGGGAAAAATGTCTGTCTTTGTTTGGTTCTGTTTGGAAGGCCCTACCTGACATGGTCTAATATAACCTCTGTTTGACTTAACATATTGCAACTACAGTGTTTAATTTGGCTGAGTGAACACACCCCATGTAATCTCAAAACATAAAAAAATGTCTGATGATTTTATTGCAATGAAATTTTTTTGTTGTTTGTATTGGACAAATCCAGGTAAGTATACCTCCCATTAACTTCCATTTAAAACTTTAAAAACATGTAAGATGACTATGCGCCAGAATTATTTTATAAATACATCCCTATAATGTTTTTTGTTCCAGTAATGTTGAATGAATATAACCCTCTGACTAAGCTCAACCCTCTGACTAAGCTCAACTGAAATATCAACCCTCTGACTAAGCGCAACTGAAATAATCGTTTTACTGCGGTATCCGGCTAATGAATAGTTCAAGGGGAAATGCATGAGAAACACCTGCTTCTGTTGATTAAGGTCCAGGAAAGAGACTGGGCGGAGTGTCAGCTGGAGTTAGTTAATTCAGAGCGTTGTGGGGGATCCGACAGTCTAATGATTGTTGCCATGGCCGAACCGCGAAGAGTTCAGCTGACCACATTGTCCAGTAATGTCCCCCTGCAGTCAATCGTGGCGGTTAAATCTGTGTTAGTCCCTAAAGACGCGACAGTCACTACTACTCCTGTTGATACCTCGTCATCCCAGGGCAGTCTAATTAAACCGGCTAAAACGGAGCGCTTTTTCCTGACGCTATTTGAACCCGACCAACATATTTGTCCTGAGTTCTACTACCCAGAACTTGGTAACAAAAAGGTGAGAAAGAAATGCATTTAGACTTGGCGAGATTGTCTTCAAGCATTCCTACTCAACTGAATATATAAAATATAGATTTTTTTTATATATTCATTTATTTATATGAACCAAAAGCCTCTCGTAGGCCTATTTATATATTAATTAGGTTAGAATAGTCAGTCCAATCAAATCAACAAGAAAAATAGCTTAGTTGAAATGTGTTTTGTTGGCTGAAAAATGCTGTATTTTTCAGAAGAGTGTTTCAGAGAAAGACGTACCAAGCACGTTTGACGAGAAGGAGAATAGAAAGAAGGATGAACTAGAAACTATTGCCAGGGCATTTGAGGAGAAATATGTGAGTATGGTTTTATGGTATTACTTGGTATTACAAGCTTGGCATTAAGTGACTGAATGTTGTGTGCTGTCTAATTGGAACCATGTTTCTGGCACCCAGCAATGTTTTTATTTCGAGCCCTAAGTCACGTAGCTGTGTGTGTGTGTGTGTGTGTGTGTGTGTGTGTGTGTGTGTGTGTGTGTGTCGCTCTCCTAGGGAACTGGGAGTAAGCGTAAGAAGGATCGTGTGCAGGATCTAGTGGATATAGGAGAAGGATATGACAACGAGGACTCCTTTATTGACAACTCTGAGGCAGTAAGCTCTTTCCTGTTTCTGTTTCCAGATGTTTTTTAAGGACATTACTAATAGAAGTCTTCTTTTGGTTGCAAAATGTTCCATTAGCAACAAAATTGGCTGAATGAATTAACTTCCCTCATGCTCTTCACAATCCTCCACCCACCCCACTTCTAACCACAGAAGGCAGTGTCAGTGCATATTATAGATTGTCACACCATTGATTTTGAGGTATTTTTTTAAATGATCGCTACAGAAACTGTACATTTCCCTTTTTGTCTAAGAGCTGTATTGAAGATAAATTTAATAACCTGTCATTTCTATCTTTTTGGATGTGATGGCTCTTTTGGCCAACCTCATGTCACAATTTAGATTATAATAGACATCTGGGGGTTTATTTTGCTCCTTGTGAAAGGAGTCTTAGAGAAATGTTGTATCTTAAACACATTGCTCCCTAACCCTTACTGAATAAATATCAGTAGATACAATTTCGTTTATTAAAACACACAGATTTATAAATGAAGAGGTCATGAATATTCAGACAGTGTCAGGGCATTTCCAACAGTCAAATGCTAGAGATGGTTATCGTTAATGAATGGGTTATGTGTTTTAGGGGGTGTAGTTGAATTGGTACATTGTGCTCATTATGGGCCTGTTTCATGTACAAACATAATACTCAGCAATGCTGGATATACTTGCTTATACCCTAACACCCCACTGCCCCCACGTGTAGTATGATGAATTGGTCCCAGCCTCCCTGACCACCAAGCTGGGTGGGTTCTATGTCAACTCTGGACCACTTCAGTTCCGCCAGGCCTCAGACACGGAGACAGATGACGACTTTGTGGCCAGGAACAAACAATCCAAATCCCTGAAGGTATGCTGAACTCAATGGCTGTGTCCCAATTCAAATGGCACCCTGGACATGTGTACTTGCTTTCCAACATTGCCAGCTCTACTGAAAAGTGAATGACTACAGAATATGTTTATGTGTGCTAGATCATTCCATTGATCAGACATGTAACTATAAAATCATATTTTTTTCAGAAACGCAAATTCAAGGATGGGGAAGTGAAGCAAAAAAAAAAAGCTAAGCGAAAAGAGGATGGGCTTAAGGAGATGGAACCCTCCATGGTGTCAAATGCATAGTGAGACATTTGATTGCCTGATTCATTGATGCATTTGTACTGTAGTGCAGTAAATTTGAAAACAATTTGTGTATTATAGATTTCCATTAAGAATTAAGAGAATCAAAGTCTGCTGTTGCTCTCTGTGGTTGCACATGCTCTCTGCACCTACCATGCTCAGTTGCTAGGTTCTCTTCTATTTTTTTCCTAAGAAAATGTACGTGTTCTACTTAGCAGATATTTCCAGGAATCTTGCCATTCTTTCTTTAAATATTAGGAAATCTAGCAGTGGAGTCAGAGGTGTTGTTCTTTTTCAAAATGTTCTAGATACAGTGTTGAGTTTCCTTTTCAGTTCATGAACGTCCATGTATTTTTTGGCATCCTGTCTCTACGGCCATAATATGGCTACGGAGTCTGTACATTAACGTCTCTTAGTTCGATGATCTTTACAAGGTGATGTGTTTAACTCTCTGTAACTGCTCTTCTCCAGTTTTCAACCTGGTGACAGCACAATGTCAGAAAAACCAAAAAAGAAGAAAAAGAAGCCTGCTGGCCCTCTGAGTGTCACAGAAATGCTTAGAAAGTTCCAGAAACAGAAAGACAAAGAAAAGCTAAAAAGAGAGAAAGAGAGAGAGCAACAGAATCTGACTCTGGAACAGATACAAGCAGAATCTCCCATGACTATGCTTCCCATAATCCCCTTTGTTCCTGCCGATGCTGCTGGGGGTGGAGCTAACATGGCAGACCCTCTAATGAGCCTGATTGGATCGACCAACGACAGAGCTTTTTTGCAGGCTGCCAGCACAGTAGACTTTGACCTCGATCTAGATACTCTATTGGATGCCTCTGCTGAGACTCCGGGAGTTTTAGCTGTGACCTTAGCCAATCAGGATGTTAACGAAAATACCTTGGCCAATCAGGAATATCACGGTTTGATACTATACAATATTTGATTGTGCATTTTCATGGGAATGTGTTGTTTGTTGTCAATGGTCAACTGTAATACCACAGTATACAAAACATGCAGTGTAATAATACCATATATTCTGATTCCAGGACTCGAGTCAACAGTGCTTAGTGTGGGTGTTTGCGTTGAACCCTCAGCTTTCACTCTGGAGAGAGATACCCAGAAACCCCAGACCACCATCATCCCTCTCCCAAAGCCTGAAACCCAAACCCAGCCGAACATCAACCCTATCCCTCAATCCCAGGACCAATTTTGCCCTGTCTCTGAATTAATGTCTAAGACCCAGGCTGCAAAACCCCCCACGCATCCACAACCAGTCACTGGCCCCCAGCCTCTGCCTGCTCCCTTGCCTGATTGTTTGTCTCCAGCCCTGGAAAGGAGGATTCAAGACCTGATCCTGGTATGACATCAGACAGTGGGCTTTGTGTTAAGCTGTTAGCTGATGTTGTAGCGCATCACATAATTCATGTAGTGATTGGTTGGTAAATGATTGATTCATCATGTGAAATAAGGTGTCTACTTTAAGTGCTCTAAAATGAATCATCACACTCATCATTAGGAATAATTGAAGATGTTCTGGCTTTTATTTAGATAGCTAAGGGATTAGAAGGAGAGTCAAAACTCAAGTTCTTCACCCAAGAGGTTAACATCATCCTGCTGGAGTAGGTCAAATGTTGATGGTTGTGGTTTCATTTCTGTTTGTTCAACATCATAGTAGCTGACCTGAAGGTGTCTGTGGTATATCCCACAGAATGTTCAGCATATATTTGCTTTGTGCCCTCAGCATTGAGCTGCAGTGCAGAGATGTCAGTGGACAGGTGCGTTCTAAGATCTACACACATCTGGCCTCTTTCCTCCCCTGCAGCAGAGACACACTGCTGAAACGGGTCAAGAAACTGCTGCTGACACAGGTGAGACACACCTCTGTGTCCGTCATGGATCTGCTTTGGTGTTTTGTTCAAGTGTAAATCACGGAAAGCAGTGTTTCAAGTTTTTGTGTATTTTGCATGCTTTTGCCAGGAGGAGCCCTTCCAGAGGTTGAGGGAGTCAATTGGCAGGGCAATGCCGGAACAGATCTCCCGTTACCACAATGAATGCCAAGCCCACACAGAGACCAGGGTCACTAAGTACATCACCATGGCAACAATCAACACAAGCGCAATACTGTTGCTTCTTTTTTTACATTTTGATATAGCCCATGCGCAACTTCGAATAATGATGCAAATTTTCTGTGGGTGACTGCCTTTTATAACTGGTCTCTCTTTGACCTATCTGTCCCAGGATGGTGGGGGAGGGCAAGGAGCGAGAACAGAAGAATGGTGGGTCAGAGGAGGAGGGGGAGGAGAGGAGCGGCAAACGAGTGCTGGGGCCCAGGAAGCAATTCCGGTGGACTGAAGAGATCAGGTCTGTCTGGGTTGTATTTATTTTCCCTGGTTTCTTCACATGCATTCTAGAATGTTTACACATTTAATCTGAGAGTACATTTGCAGATGGGAGGCAAACTGATACAAACCCGTGCTCACTGTGACCACCTTGTGTACATGCACAGGGAGTGTCTGTGCAATGTGGTTCGTGTGCGTATGGACAGATTCGAAGTGGAAAAGGGGAACCCAGGGGAGGCGGAGGAGTTCCTCAAAACCTTCCTGGACATGGAGGTCAAACCGCTCTGGCCTAAAGGGTGGATGCAGCGTAGGTGCGCACACGCGTCTACGGGACGCAACAAATTCCTGTTTACTTGTTAAGAATGCCTGTAGAAAAGATTCCTTTCAATTGGTGACATTTCCATGTCACCATTCTAAAATTTGACTGTGTGCACTCTCTTGAATGTGAACAGTTGTTTCCTTAAGACTTTTTTGCAAATACAAATCAGTGTGTAATGACAGTGCATATTTATGACTAAGATATGTTACATTTTTCAAATAAAAATTTTCTTTACAAACTCCACTAAATTACATAAAATAACATACGGTAGCTACTTTGGCCTTGGCACCAATGCAGATTGAAAACAATAGGCAACAATAGATTATGTCAATCGTAATGCCATCCGAATAAGACCCCAGAAGGAGCATTAAGCTCTTCATGCACTTTCACAATCCTTGTAAGTTAATGTTTCTTGTATCTGTAGCCTGACATTTTTGTCGTAGTGGAAGGGCCCCAAACTGTTATCAGAGTGTCGGCATGACTGGTAGTATGTTGAAATTGTTTGTTTATACCACGTGATTTATGAAATGTATCAAGACGTATAGAAACTGAATCCAGACTTAGTTACTGATGTTGATCTTTTTATTTTTCAGGGTGTTGTTGAAGGAGAGCAGAAGAGTTTACAGCCCAGGTGCAACTCTACAGCAGTAAGTATCATCAGCACATGCTGTTAGTGCTGGGATGGAGCTGAAGCCTGTATACATTGTAGAATTATCTCAGCCTCTTACAGTGCTGAGATACTGCTCACAGACCTTCCACAATGAGTCAGTAGAGTGCAAGGAGGGAAGGCAGCCCTGTTTGTACTGTGATCACAATTTGTACTGTGACCAGCATTCAAAACTGGTCAATGGCTGTTATATATTGGAAGGTTGTTACCACTTTGCCACTCACAATTAATTTTCCAATGCTTCTAGGATCACTGTTTATATACATTACCGTTCAAGTTAGGAGTTGCATAGACATTTTTGCTGTCTTTTGGTCCATTAAAATAACATCACATTGAGCAGAAATACAATGCAGACATTGCAAAACATTGTACATGACTATTGAAGAAGGAAACGGCTGATTTGCAATGGAATATCTACAAAGGTATACAAAGGCTCAGTATCAGCAACAATCACACGTGTTCCAATGGCATGTTGTTTGCTAATCTAAGTTTGTCATTTTGAAAGAAAAATTATTATAAAACTCTTGTGGTTGTTAACACTGCTGAAAATGTTGCTGACTACATTTTTGCTGACTTTCTTTAGACTAGTTGAGTATCTAGAGCATCGGCGTTTGTGGCTTTGATTACAGGCTCAAAATGTCCAGAAACAAAGATCTTTTGACACTCGTCAATCTATTCTTGTTCTAAAAAATGGCTTCCATGTGAGAAATTGGCAAGAAACTGAAGCAAACTTAACATGCCATTGCAACACTGGGCTGATGGTTGCTGATAATGGTCCTCTGTACGCCTATGTGGATAATCCATTAACAATAAAACTGGCAAGCCTAGTTCAGCCGGCCTGCAGTAGAAAGTGTTGCACTCTTAAGATTTGAACCCAGGTCACCCATGTGGAAGGCTGTGTTGTTAACCACTACACCACTGAGCTGTGCATTTGATGGGTGTCAACCTCTTGTGTCTGCCCTGAACAAATCCTCTTGCCCCTGGCTGTTTTCACAGCTAATTGGCCATTCATGAATAATACTGATACAGTTAAACTGACCAATGTTTTTTGTGAAGTTTACCTCCACCACAAATGTTGCCTATGAACTTTATGGGTTTTGCCTCTGGCCATTTTAACAGCGTATTAGCTGTTAATAGGCTCACTAGTATCTACTTACTTCCTAGGAATATTCATAAGAATTGAGCAATTGCTAGCAAGACTGAAGATGACATTTTCCATGCCAGGAACAGTCACAATATAACCTGTACAGTTTTAGTTAAAGCTTACTATAACGTAACTACCGAATGTTGTAGCCAGCAAATGTGATTTTCTGTCCTGACCCAAAACGCATGCACGTATGCGTACTTCGAAAGTCCACCAGAAACAGTTGCAATATAACCCTAAACTGTTATTTACATTTTAGTAAGCCTGAATTACTGAAGGTTTTAGCTGGCAAGGTTTTAATCTATACAGAATAATTCATTATGTGTACGTCGCTTTGCCCGTGAGGATATGCGAACGTGGGACCTATAGTTTAGATCCGCGTCTCTAACCATTACGCTGTTTAACAAGGGTCAGTTGATCAGTCAGTCAATGACATTCACGCTTTTGGCCGGCTCCACTTGCGCGGTATGGCAAAACCATTTTAAGCAATAGTAGTTATTCACAATATTAACAGTGTCTAAGTTGTATTTATGATCATTTTGATGTTAAATGGACAACATTGCTTTTCTTTCAAAGAAAAACTTGTGAATGGTAGTGGATGTAATTCAGTAATGATGAGAAGGGCATCTGATCAAGTGTACGTCAATGTTGAATGGTGAATGCAATGGGAAAGAAAATTGATAGTTCTACTGAAGAAATGCTCTGTCCCACAGGGCAAAGAGGAAGGTGAAGTCAGAGAAAAGACAGTCCTCGCTAGATGGAGCTGTAATTACCCCAGGGATTTCCAACGTGCTTGTGGATCCCCAAGCTTTCCTTACTCAGCCTGCGAGCGGATCACCTCAACTGAGCTCAGGCATGTCAACACTGGCAACCCAACATCTGGTTCATACTGCAGTACATGGTGCTGTGGAGAAAGAGAGAACTGGGCTGAGAGGGGAGCAAAGGAGTGGGGGCAGTGTCAACACAGAAGCTCAGTCAGCGACCGTTAAAACACATCCAAATTCTCCCCTGAACATGTTAGCTGACCAAGCGCTGGCACAGGGCCAGCTCTCCAATAACTACACTTCCCAGGAACACCCTGCAGCGACTTCGGACATGTCACTCCAGAACACATCTCCACCACCAAAGAAAAAGAAACTGGTAACAACTATATGTCAGAGTTATCAGACTAATCGAAATCCCACCCACACTTTGCTTCTGTCCCATAATGGTGTCTGAGCGCGCATGCAGTGCTACTAAGGTGCATTTGAGGACAGTTTGCTTTTGCACATTATTGTTTGGTAATCCTTCCTGTTGAACTGGATTGAATCACATTAAATCAAATCAAATCAAATCAAATTTATTTATAAAGCCCTTTTTACATCAGCAGTTGTCGCAAAGTGCTTTCACAAAACACCCGACCTTAAAACATTACATCCTTAAACCATACTACGTCTCATCTGTTGACTACTTCAAAATGGCTGTGAAATCCCAAAAAGACGACCCATGCTGACAGTCTTTTTCTTCCGTTTATTTATTTATTTTTTTTTTTTTTGCAGTGTTCTGAAGTGTCATCAGGCTTTGTGCCTGTTCCGGCACACAAACCCGGTCTGGGGAATAAGGCTGGTCTTCCCGGCATCCCTCTGTTGCACGCCCTGGGCTTCCCAATCACTTCCTTTGGACCGGGAATGCTGACCCAGCCGCAGCATTCCAAAGAGGCCCCAGTTACCAGCACTACGTCAGGAACGTTCCTCCACGGACTCTCACAGTAAGTGTATGTGTCTGTGACCATATAGAAATGTACTATACTTTTTAGATGCTTTCAGTGTTGCTCACTATTTTGCTCACCATTTCTGCACAAATCAGTTCTCCCTCCCTGTTTCTTAACTGTCCTCTTTCCTCTTCCCACCTTGATAACCGAATATCAGATAACTGTACCATGAGACCTGAGAGGTATTCCAGAAAACTGAATTTGTGACTTAGTGAGCTTTGCCAAACCTGCATGCATGGGTGATTATTATTATTATTATTATTATTATTATTATTATTATTATTATTATTATTATTATTATTATTATTATTATTATTATTAGTGTTTAATTAATAAAGCACTAATATTCGTGACGCAAATTAAGCCTTTAACAAAACTTCTTGTTGCCTAGAGAATAATAGGGATGAGAAACTGAGTATTTCTGAACCATTGAGGAAATTACTCAAAGCTTTCCAACAATGCACAGCAGGGACATCTGCTGGACAAAATGTAATGATACGTTTGATTTAGATATATTGTTTTTAGCCCGGAGTGGCGTTTTCGAAGTAATGGTAAGGATGTAAGAATAATCAAGACCATTGAAAAGGGTAACCTCAATAAAACAGTAATTTCTGAAGAAAGAAAGGCTAATTTTTGCCTTCAACAAAATCATATTACACACAACAGGAAGAATTGAACCTGAAACTATGTGAATAGTAGTCTGGAATAGTACAGTTGTGCCACAGTAGGCCAACTGTAGGTTTTCGTTGCATTCATATAATTTAAATAAAGATTTCATCTAGTAATTGTCAAAATGACAAATGGTGAGACAACTTATCCAACAAAATGCCCTTATGTTTTAGTAACAATTTAGTTGATAGTTACCTATAGTCGCCTAATCCTATCACCATATCAAATAAGGCTAATCAAACATGTTTTACTTACAATGTTGATGTTGCCTCCAATTTGGCCTATTCATTGAAATTGTAAGCGCATCATGCACATTATGGAAGCATCACATTTACGAAAAGTAATTAGCCAATGGAATACGCGTACTGCATACACGTTATTGTTTGCGGCGTTTCATTCACATGGATGAAAATATCAGTTTGAAATACAAGAGCGAGGGGAGAACCGAATATTCAAGGATGTTGTGATACTTCACAAATTAGGGTATAGGCCTACACACCTCCAGGCACCACACCATGGTCTTTGCCGGCTTATATTGGGATGTTGCACTTTCAGAAGTCTTGAGAACCCCTTTCCAAAATCCTCCTTTCCCACTATGGTAGTTAAATAAGATTTTTCACAGTTATCAAGATTGTCTAGTCTCTTTTTTTGTGAACCAAAATCGAAAGTACTTTTCATTATTTCAGTTTCTATTTAGTCAGTTATCGTCTCATTAACTGACACTGAAAATAGGTATTTAAGTATTTTTGTCACTATGTTGACGAAATGAAAACTTTCATACACACCTTCGCCATTGCTCTCTAATACACAATCATATTATCATTTTCAAGACTCTAGCTAAGCAACACTCTTAATAATTTTCTGCTTCTCTACCTACTCTTTTTTTTTTTTGTTGACTCAATACATAACTAACCCTAAATTATTATCTTGTATGACTTATTAATATTCTATGACTACTATCAAATTATACCTCTTAGAAAAAGTTATTCACTATATGTGAGCCAGTACTGTGCCAGGAACTTATTGTTATGGCAGTGCAGTATGTGTGCCAGAGTTGGGCCAGGGACCTAGTTGTAAATTGGGCCAGCAAAACAGGAAGTATTTGGCCCACTTACGGGCCAGAAGGATTTTGCTACCTGGGTATTCTCTTGTATGATTCCCAAATGTTGGTTCTATGATGACTATCAAATAGCAAGCTCTATTTTGACTCTTGACTAACTTGCTCTTTCAAATTCTTCAAATACTCTCATTTCCATTTACATGCGTGTCTCAAACTCCTATTGACAACCCTCGAAGTAACAGGATTTCCTTAACCTTTTATGTACGCAGTTTCAAAACAGCCATTCCGAAAATGACACCTGTTGGGCCGGGTTAGAACCTATAGGTGATTGTGGTGTCCGAAGCTTTGAATGTCATTGGTCACATGGTATTCTTTGAAACATGCTTCCGGTACACTGCATCAAAACAGGAGAGCTCAGAAAACTGAACAGTGCTTTGGACCATCGTGTTTATTCATCATATCCCTTCAGTATGATTACAATGATATGGAGCAATGGTATTTTTGTTAAATTCAAAGTACTTGTCATTACAACACATTCCATATTTGTCATCCTGGCTGCAGACAAGTTACTTATAAGAACATTGTACATGTAAATCTTCTAAAAACATCTACACAATCTGTGTGGTTGTAATAATATTTTTTTCCAGTGTACTAAAAGTAGTGCCATTTCATTGAACTTAATAATGTCCATGATTTTTTGTCATTATGATGAACTTTTTAATGTGCATCCACCAGTTGTTGGATCAACCAATCTGCCATTCTTAACCTAATGATTAAATTGATTTTAGGTGGCAGCCAACTGGTGGAAGTGGGATCAAACACTGAAAGGAAATTTAACTAATCCAATCCCTGGACCAGGAATGGAGACTAGAATCAACAAAACATTTTGGGAATATAATAATTGGGAAATATGAATATGAAGGCCTGTTGAGCCTGAAATACAGATATTTGGACCGTAAATAACCTTGGTCTAGACACTGAATGTATTATACTGCTCCTCACAATGGTGATTATGAAGAATGTATTCATTAAATGTTCTACTTAAATGTATACTACTAAAGGAAGCTGTATTGGCAGTAGTTGTAAAGATTGGTAGCACTTCATGAAAAAAATAAAGCATTATAAACGGATCAGATGCTTTATTCAATAAATGTAACACCCACCTTTTTTCAATGAAAGTATTAATTCAAAGCTTTTTTTGTTTAACCGAAACTGGAAATTATTGTGAAATAACATTTGATAATTAGTCAAACAACAACTTGAATATCCCTGAAATAAATGCTTGTGAATTTCCTTAAATTTAGCATGAATCGTTTACCTACCCAGCTCTAAGATATTTTGTCATACTACTGTTTGATATGTGACGCAGCAAGGGTTCTAAAAAATAGCTAGTACATCTTAGCTATTCAAGCCTGACTCATTGGTTTCAGTGACCAATGTGATGGTTTGGTGGTTTTTGCAATCTTAATTGAAGTCGTCTGGGAGGGGTTCATATTCTCCTTGTCGAAAACAAATGTCCTCGGTGTCAAGTTTGGCCAGAAAAAGGACATAAGGTTACTAGTTACTGCTACACCTTAGGAACACTGGGATATCAACTTGAAGAATCTCTGAAATCTGTTTTTACATGTTTTAGCTATTGTGGCTACCACACCACGCTGGCAACTAGTTTCTGACATTTTGGGCTGTAAGTATGAATGTGTCATATTTAATCGTTTAATCAAACAATTTTAGAGTGGGCTTAATGTGTCTATCAAACTGGAACTTTGTAACTACCCGCTTGATGTCAGACTCCGATTGATACCAAAAATATTTTAAATAGAGTTTACTACTGGTTTAACTATGTATTTTATTTGATGATTCATAAGATATTTGATTCAATGTAAGTCATATTTGCTGGAACATTATCTTCAAACATTGTCAGCTGACAGGTTTAATCAATCTACATGTGGGAGACTAGATATTAACAACTTGCTAATCATTTAAGTATTACAACACTTAATATTTTGGTTTGGCCTAAAGGGATAACTATCTATACTTTATAAGTTGGAAGTGATTATAATTTAGAATTTCTCAAATGATAGAATGCCGTCGACAGGTATGGTCTTCAAAGTTGGTATGCTTTTTATGGACTGATGTGGAATCACCACCATCTAGTTGTCCTAGTGTATGATTTCAATCACTTATGTATTCCAGTGCACCATTAAACTTGCTTTTCTTAAGTAAGGTATAACTATAAAATTGATATACTTGGAGATCATAAATGGTCCTTATAATTTTGGTGGCTGGCATCTTGTATAGCTAATAGTTCATAAATTGACTAGTGAGAGTATAAATATAAAATAGTGGTTGTGAGTCGAGCAGTTACCCTAATGATGGCAGAACTTGCTCATCTAGAGCAGTGGTTCTTAGTAAGGGTCATGACCCATGTTTTTGTTCCAATAAATATAGGCTAAATATATAAAATTGTCATGTAACGGAATGGAAACTGGTTGATTGAAACTTGCGCAGGTTAACAGAACATCTAGAGGCACACGTAACCCTTGGTTGGATGTTGGATGGTGCCAGAGGACTATCCAGAAAAGCGATTGGCGCGCCAAAGGAAAAGACAAAACAGCACCTAGAGTAAAAAACATCCAAAAGTCCTCAGGCCTGTGTAAGATATGACATAGAGCAGGACTGACCACTTCCCTATCCAGTCAGTGAAAGACCGATGCAGGATCTGCCAGGATGGACAGGAATCAGTGCAAAGGGAGGCTTTACATTGTCACTGGTCAAAATGCTTGCAACTGTTTTCTCAGCTTCCATTGCCGATAGGATATTACTGGTGTGGGGGAACTACACGAAAGATGGTAGTATCAAAACAATAATAAGATGTTTCTAAAGTTGGCACATGAACTGTTAAAAAAGGAAAACCTTTTATACCCTACAGATCTTTTATCTTTGGGGATAAAGGTCTGTTTGTATGCAAAACAAGAACGAATGTAACTAATTGTTTGTGAAATGTTGTTTTCATTAACTCTAAAAATGGTAAAATGCATACCCTAAATGGGTAATGATCTCGAGAGATACAGAGTGTAACTTGGAAAATAAAAGTAATTTTTTGGAAAAGAAAAATGAACCTGTTTCATTTTAGCCTAGATACATTAGAAAATAGCAACAAATAAATCTTCCAAAATATCTACAGTATATGTGCTTTCCCATTTAAGTATACACTGTAAAAAAAAAAGGGGAAAAAAAAGTCAAATGTCTCATCTACACTATAGAGTGTACATTTTTTATTTTCTGACAGCAGAAAAACAGAAAGGTACTGTCAGATGAAAAACATAGATTAACTGTAAAAAGTAATCTTATTTTCAATGGACATTGTCCGGCACCCCTGCTGCCAGAAAACAAAAAATGCTGTCACTTTTTTCTGTCACTCAGTGTATTCATCAGTTATTTCCATTTTGATGATGCACCATAGTCTTCCAGGAAGAAGGTTGGCAAAAATATGCAACAGTCTGGACTATGCTTTGTCAGACATCACGAGACAGTTTGTAAAGCAGAAGAGAATACCAAACAATTGTTTTCATAATCCTAGACAAAGTCTGTGGAAAAGCAGATATTTCCCATGTTTCCTCATAAGACTTACATTTTTTCCAGGACAAATATTACATGGGTTTGTTTAATAAAAAGAATAATTGCACTGTCATTGTAAAATACAGAACATTATGAAAATTTTTAAGTAAATTACTGTAACTTTTTTTTTTAAATACCGTGGACAGCTGCCAAACAAATACCCTAAAATGTTTAATATATAAAAATTTGTCATTGAAGGTTTTGCCGAGAAATTTATTTTACAAATTTCTACACAATTATTACAGTCAAACACCAATAAAAGGGACGGCACAACATTTCTGCAGAGAACTATATTTGACAGATTTTCCCATAATTATTGCAAACACAATCAATGATGTGTTAACATGTGCTCAATATTGTAAAATAACAATGTTATAAGAAACAAAAGCTCTATAACTGCTGTACAAAACAGATTAAAATCCTCTCAAACTCTAACTTGAAGTGACTGTGTTTAGATTTAATCTTTAAAGATATCAAGTAATGTTAAAATCCTTTAGAAATACAATCTTAATTAAATATTAATGTTTCCAGTTTTGTAGAATTACAATACAAACCTTAAATTAATTTAATATTTAAATTACTGTACGGGTTAACAGTAGACGATTCTCATATTCTGATGAAATTTAAGCTTTAAGAATACCATACAATATCTTCAACTAAAACATACTGAAGAAATACAAAAGACATTGATATGTCTTCAAGATTTTCACTGTTTCAGTTAAAGGTGCAGATGGAAACTTAATTACAAATAAAGTAAAATCAAAACATAGCAAAAAAGGTAAATTAATCTGTACCAGAAGTGACGGTACAATGTAGCAGGTAAAGAACAATGCACCTCCAAGTTGCCAAGAATCCGCTGGATCCATCCTTGGTGCATCTAGGGGGAAAGGTCCTAAAAGTAGGATTACTTTTTTTTACCAATTCTTTAAACAAGTTTAAACAAACTATTGAAATAGTCTGTACTGACACATGCCATTATTAGAGATTCTGTCAATGTGAACACAGAGTACTGTCAGCTTTGAGTACTACACTGATGGGAAAAACTGATTTGATTTAAACCAACCATTAAAATTATAGACTGATCATTTCTGTGGGAAAGCATACAAAATAAGCAGGGGATCAAATACTTTTTTCCCTCACTGTATGAGTTTATAATGATCTGCGTTTCTAATTGCTGTTCACCATATTCTCTGTAAAGCACTTTGGATTAACTGTGTTTTGTTTAAAGCGCTATACTAAAAAGATGATTTAACTTAATTTAGTCAAAAGTATAATTAATATTCTTTACTCTTTTTTACCCCCGACTGGCTACACAACTAAGCCTTATGTTTAATGTAATTAAAATGTTTGCTAAATTTATACCCAGAATTACAGAATATAAACAAAAAAGTAGACTACACAAATATAAAACTAATGAGATTTACCTTATAATGACAAAGTAAAATGTTAAATTGTTAGTATGGACATAAACCTTTATGTAATGAGCTACTTATTTAATTACAGATAAATGCATGCATAATGACAATAATTATCTGTAATCTAAGAAACAGAAAAAATACTGTTTGAATTATATAGTTTGTAAAATAAGAGACATGTAATCTATCATTATTGGCATAATACTCAAAATATAAATTAGATTGTTAATTTACCAATAATATCCGTAGATTTAGTTTTGTATACAATAAAAAAACAGAGGACTACTGTAACATTTTTTGTTATTTTCTGTAAAATTAGTTTTTTTTTTTTAGTGTTCATTCAGAAAAACAATCAATTTCCAATGCAAATAAACCTACGGAAAATAAGAAATGCCAAGGTAAGGCCCTCCAGACAAGATATCCAAACGCTGAAAAAAATCATGTAGAATTCATTTGTTTTCTCAGTGGCGATGTGCATCATCCCAAATGCATTTCTTGCTCAGTGGCTCTGACACCTGGACGTTTAAAGATAGTGAACCTGGAATTACATTTGCAAACTAATCATCCCTATCATGTTGATAATTTTTTTATTTTTGTATCCATCATTTAGCCTTTTAAAATGACAAACATGGATTTGTCAAATCATTGTGTCATTAAAACACAGAACTGATGTTTCCAGCTTCAGGTGTGATTTACAACATTAAGAATGTCTACACTGTATTTCTAAGGAGGACCAGAACTGCCCAAATCATAAATAAATAAATGTATCTATCAACGAATGTATCCATAACAATATAAAAAAAATGTAATACATTTATTAATGTATATTACAGTGGGGCAAAAACGTATTTAGTCAGCCACCAATTGTGGAAGTTCTCCCACTTAAAAAGATGAGAGGCCTGTAATTTTCTTCATAGGCACACTTCAACTATGAGAGACAAAATAACAAAAGTTTGTCTCAATACTTTGTTAAATTCCCTTTGTTGGCAATGACAGAGGTCAAACCTTTCTGTAAGTCTTCACAAGGTTTTCACACACTGTTGCTGGTATTTTGGCCCATTCCTCCATGCAGATCTCCTTTAGAGCAATGATGTTTTGGGGCTGTCGCTGGGCAACACGGACTTTCAACTCCCTCCAAAGATTTTTTATGGGATTGAGATCTGGTTACAGGCTAGGCCACTCCAGGACCTTAAAATGCTTCTTACAAAGCCACTCCATTGCCCAGGCGGTGTGTTTGGGATCATTGTCATAATGAATGACACAGCCACGTTTCAGCTTCAATGCCCTTGCTGATGGAAGGAGGTTTTCACTCAATCTCACGATACATGGCCCCATTCATTCTTTACACGGATCAGTCGTCCTGGTCCCTTTGCAGAAAAACAGCCCCAAAGCATGATGTTTCCACCTCCATGCTTCACAGTAGGTATGGTGATCTTTGGATGCAACTCAGCATTCTTTCTCCTCCAAACACGACGAGTTGAGTTTTTACCAAAAAGTTATATTTTGGTTTCATCTGATCATATGACATTCTCCCAATCTACTTCTGGATCATCCAAATGATCTTTAGCAAACCTCAGACGGGCCTGGACATGTACTGGCTTAAGCAGGGGGACACGTCTGGCACTGCAGGATTTGAGTCCCTGGCAGCGTAGTGTGTTACTGATGGTAGCCTTTGTTACTTTAGTCCCAGCTCTCTGCAGGTCATTCACTAGGTCCCCCCTTCTGGTTCTGGGATTTTTGCTCACCGTTCTTGTAATCATTTTGACCCCACGGGGTGTGATCTTGCGTGGAGCCCCGAATCGAGGGAGATTATCAGTGGTCTTCTATGTCTTACATTATCTTATAATTGCTCCCATAGCTGATTTCTTAACACCAAGCTGCTTACCTATTGCAGATTCAGTCTTCCCAGCCTGGTGCAGTTCTACAATTTTGTTTCTTGTGTCCTTTGACAGCTATTTGGTCTTGGCCATAGTGGAGTTTGGAGTGTGACTTTTTGAGGTTGTGGACAGGTGTCTTTTATACTGATAACAAGTTCAAACAGGTGCCATTAATACAGGTAACGAGTGGAGGACAGAGGAGCCTCTTAAAGAAGTTACAGGTCTGTGAGAGCCCGAAATCTTGCTTGTTTGTAGGTGACCAAATACTTATTTTACAGAGGAATTTACCAATAAATTCATTAGAAAACCTAAAATGTGATCCTCTGGATTTTTTTTTCTCATTTTGTCTCTCATAGTTGAAGTGTACCTATGATGAAAATTACAGGCCTCATCTTTTTAAGTGGGAGAACTTGCACAATTGGTGGCTGACTAAATAATGTTTTGACGCACTGTATTTCCCCTATTTATTTCCTTGATCATTGTTTTCTGTAATTTATTCCCATTTACATTAGATTTAGAATTTTTATAAAACCTTATTGTCATTAAACTATTCAAGTACAGTACAATGAAATACAGTTAGCCACGAACCAGAGGTGCAAATAGAGGGCAGAAATAGTAAAGGTATTATGTATATGTATATTACCAGTGTAATTTGTAGATGTGCAATGAAGGCAAATAGAGGAGGGCAGAAATTTTGAATAGTGTATATTACAACTGGACTGAACTAGACTGTTATAACTAAAGACATTTCTAACAGCCAAATTCATGCTGTTTTTTTAATGAAGCCATGTAAAAGGCAAGACTAGAAGTCCAACACAGAAGAGACCTCAGCCAAACTGCAGAAAAACAAAAGGTAAAATCAAAGGTTGAGATCGCAGGCTGTTCCCACTTGTGTGAATTTCATCACAGCAACTCAAGGTAACTAAGAAGTGTGTATGACCCCCCCCATGTGCCTGTATGCCCTCCCGACAGTGTCTGGGCATGCTCCTGATGAGAAGCCCGATGGTTTCCAGGGTGATCTCCCAGACCTGGATCAGGGCTTCAGTGAGCTCCTGGGCAGTCTGTGGTGTGACTTGGCAGCATTGGATGCACTGACATAATGCCTCAGATGTTCTCATTTGGATTCAGGTCAGGGGAACGTGAGGGCCAGTCAGTGCCATCGATGCCTTCGTCAGAGGTGTTGCTGGGATCACAATCCATTCGGGCATAGCCCCTTCCCTGCCCCCCGGGACAAAAAGTAGGGTTTTCAATATACATGAGGAAAATTTCGATGTACATGCTAGCAGCCCACAAGTCTACTGTACATTGTCATAATGCACGATCAGAATTATAGATGAATAGATCAGTCAATTTGAGATATGGGGCTAAATCCCCGGACGTCCAGGCCTAATGACACCACTGACCTTCGTCATCCAGGATCTGCATACACACTCTGGTCACATGGGTCCAGGCTTTGTCCTGCACCAGGATTAAATCAGGGCCCTCTGCACCAGTGTAAGGTCTGACAATGTGTCTGAGGATTTCATCTAACAGCAGTCAGGGTATCGTTGGCTAGCGGGTGAAGGTCTGTGTGATCCTCCAAGAATATGCCTCCCCAGACCTTCACTGACCCACTGCCAAATTGGTCATGCTGGATGATGTTGCAGGCAGCATAACATTCAGACTCTTTCACATCTGTCACATGTGCTCAGTGTGAACCTTCTATCATATGTGAAGAGAATGGGTCGCCACTGACAGACCTTCCAATTCTGGTGTTCTCTGGCCTAAGTAATCGAGCTGCACGGTGCTGGGCTGTGAGCAGAGGTCTCACTCGTAGATGTCAGGCCCTCACACCACCCTCATGGAGTCTGTTTCTGACTGTTTGGTCAGGAACATGCACGCCAGTAGCCCGCTGGAGGTAACCTTCTATTTTGTGAAGAGTTCATTCTGCTGACTACTTAAAATATTATACATTTGTTGCAAAATAACATTTTAGTTTTATTGCTGTTTAAATGTAGGCTTTTATATGACTATTTAAAACATATGTCTAGTAGTTTTTCTATAAGACAGGAATTCTGGAAAATTAACAGTCAAAAAAGTCTACAGTTAAACTGTGAGCTACTGGGCTTGACTTGAGCAGGAACATTCTGCATTGTTCCAGTTCTTCTCATTTTAGGAAAACTGTGTTACAGTTTCTTTTTTAGGCAAGCCTTATTAAAACATACATTTTCATGGACATAATCTAATGTGCGATTTGTCACATATTTTAGCCCAAGTCAAGCACTGGATTTATACATCGATCAACAATAACATTATGACCACTGACAGGTGAAGTGAATAAAACTGATTGTCTCGTTATCATGGCACGTGTCTGTGGGTGGGATATATTAGGCAGCAAGTGAACATTCTGTCCTCAAAGTTGTGTTAGAAGCAGGAAAAATGGGAAAACGTAAGGATCAGCACGACTTTGACAAGGGTCAAATTGTGATAGCAAGACGACTGGGTCAGAGCATCGACAAAACTGCAGCCCTTGTGGGGGGGTTCCCCGTCTGCAGTGGTCAGTACCTATCAAAAGTGGTCCAAAGAAGGAAAACAGTAAACCGGTGACAGGTTCATGGGCGACCAAGGCTGACTGATGCATGTGGGGAGCAAAGGCTGGCCCGTATGGTCCGCTCCAACAAACGAGCTGCTGTAGTTTTTTGCTGTATGTTGTGTATTGAGCTGCGTAGCTGCAGGCCAGTGAGGGTGCCCATGTTAACCCCTGTCCACTGCCAAAAGGGCCTTCTGCAATGGCAGAAGGTTGCTTGGTCTGTTGAATCATGTTTTCTTTTAAATCATGTGGTTGGCCGGGTTCATGTACATCACTTACCAAGAGAACACATGACACCAGGATGCACTATTGGAAGGAGGTAAGCCAGTGGAGGCAAAGCGGTGAAGGCATGCCGGTGGAGGCAGTGTGATGCTGTTTGCAATGTTCTGCTGGGAAAACTGGTCCTGCTATTCATGTGGACGTTTATTTGACATGTACTACCTACCTGAGCATTGTTGCAGACCATGTGCCCCATCTCTTGGCAACGGTGTTCCCTGATGGCATTGGACTTTTTCAGCAGGATAATGCGCACTGCCACTAAGCAAATATTATACAGGAATGGGTTGAGGATCACAACAACGAGTTCAAGATGTTGACTTGGCCTCCAAATTCCCTAGATCTCAATCCAATCAAGCATCTGTGGGATGTCCTGGACAAAGAAGTACGATCTATGATGGCCCCACCTAGCAACTTACAGGACTAAAATGATCTCCTGCTAACATCTTGGTGCCAGATAACATCACATTTTCAGATGTCCAAACTTCCAACCAAGACAAATAAACTAGTTCTAGAGATCTAATATCAAGTGGCAACAAAACTACATACGTGGTCATCTATAAATTGAGCAACCCTGCCTTCATCCCCAGTATGGAATAACCCCATGTTTTCTGCAGGTGGAAAGACTTTAGCTAATGAAACCTGGGAGGGCCAAAACATGAATCAAGTTGGCCTGGTTGTAAGTGGGGGATATTACACCTTTCCAAGACTTGATATTAGAGTGTGAAATAAATATCACAGCATTTCTACCTTATTTGCACCTCAAATCCACTCTGAAGAGTATTTCCTCAAACAGTATTTGGTGGGAATCTCAGTGTTTTTCATAAAATAAAACAAAGCAGGCTTCTGTTGTAAGAGGAATGGTTTCTGTCTAATGCAAACTGGTTAGCCTTTACTCTCCAAACAGAAACACTCCCTGTAAAATATCGTTAGTTCATGAATCTTGAATGTATGGTTGGAATGCTGGGTTTCTGCCCTGTAGTCACCATCGCAGCGTATCCATTCAGAATACAAGAAACAATACAGTTGTGCTCAAAAGGTTTGCATACCCTTGGAGAATTGGTAATATATGTACAATTTGTTAAAAAAAAACCACATGTCTTATTTATTATGGAATTCACATTCAACTGTAGGTTGTAAAAAAATGGCTCAATCTTAAAACAAAACATGGCAAGAAAGAAAACAATTAAATGACCCCTTTTCAAAATGTTTGATACCCCACAGTTCTTTATATTGTGTATTGTCCCCTTTAGCATCAATGACAGCATGAAGTGTTTTGTGATGGTTGTCTATGATGTCCCAAATTTGTGCTGGTGGTATGGCCTTGTGCTTAGGGTCCTTTTTGTGCTGGAAAGTCCAAGAGCGTCCCATTCGTAGCTTTCATGCAGAAGAATGCAACTTGTCTGCCAGTATTTTCTAATAACATGTTGCATTCATCTTGCCATACATTTTCAGATTCCCTTTATAGCTCACACACCCACAAAAAATCAGTAAGCCATGACCATGCTTCACAGTGTGGATGGTATTCTGTTCACTACAGGCCTTGTTGACCCTTCTCCAAATAAAAAGCTCATGGCTGTAACCATAAATCTCTATTTTTGTCTCATCACTCCAAATGACAGTTTGCCAGAAGCTGTGAGGCGTGTCCAGATGTTGTCAGGCATATTTTAACAAGGCTTTTTTGTGGCATTGCCGCAGTAAAGGCTTTTGTGGCAACTCGACAATGCAACACATTTTTGTTCAAGTATTGTTGTACCCAGAGCAGCCTGTATTTCTCCTGAGGATAACCTAAGGTTTTTCTTTGTATCCTGAACAATTCTTCTGGCAGTTTTGGCTGAAATCTTTATTGGTCTGCTTGACCTTGGCTTGGCATCAAGAGATCCCAGAATTCTTCTCAGTAAGTGATTGAACAGTACTATCTGGCATTTGCAAGGCTTTGGATATCTTTTTATATCCTTTTCCATCTTTATAAAGTTCCACTACCTTGTTATGCAGGTCTTTTCTGCACCCCATGGCTCAGTATCTAGCCTGCTTAGTACATCCATATGAGGGCTAACAAACTCATTGACTATTCATGCATAGACAGTAATTGCAATTTAAAAAGCCACAAGTGTGGAAAATTCACCTTCAATTGCCCTGTTTACCTATGTAAGGCCAAACATTCAAGGGTAAGCAAACTTTTCATTGAGGCCTTTTGGGTAATTTCTGTTATGATTTTGATTTTAAATGGAGCCAAACAATGATATGATAATCCTTAAATAAAATAGATTATTTTGCATGATCAGTCATATTTTCAAGATCAATGCCAAATTTCACAATTTTTGCCAGTGTATGCAAACTTATGAGCACAACTGTATGTCCAGGTTTTTACTCTCCCAGTCATACAGCACAGGTTAAAATTAAGAGGCCACTGCAAATTAAACGCTTCTGTTCCTCACTCAAAACTTTCCTTTTTAACTTTTTTGGAAAGGAAAGAAAAAGGTGCAATGGTCTCTTAATGTTTTCCTGAGCTGTATGTGTTGGCAGACTTGACAGACTTGGAACCCTGGCACGTTGAGATGCAATATGGAAAAATACATTATCAATAACTATGTGAGACAAAATTATTCAAATTAAATGCATACATCACACCAAATGGCTAAGTTAAACAAGATGGATAAACATTTTCCAGATATTGTTAACACGGCTGCGGTGAGGTCGGTACTCTAGCTGTGAAAAGGTTTTAGACTGAGGTAAATTGATTTGTTTTCTGTAATCTTTACAAACATGAAGGTTTGTTTCCCACTTTGTCCTGTTGTGTGCTTACTGAGCACTAGGGTGGGTAATATCCAAACAAACAACATACAACGCATCATTACTCCTGCTTCTTCTCAGTAAAATGGACAATGCTTACGAACTGGCAAGAGTGCAAAGCTCTTTTTTTCGCAACTTTGTGTGAAATACTCAGTAACTTTATAAAAATTGGCATATATTTAGGCTGATCTTGCATGGTCAGGGGGTTGGGAGGCAATGATCAGAATTACTTGGACTTCACCAAATTTGTATTATTGTTTTGATTCACCCCTTTAAGAGGATCCACTTTAACACAACAATCAATTATGTGTGATGTCCAAGGTATTCTCTCTTATAGATGTTTTTTCAGCACATGACACACTAACGTCAAGAATGGATTCCCAAACTGCATGGTGGCAGAAAGACTGGCCATTCCATCAGCCCTATACAATATTAGTCACCATGTGTATACTAAGTGGGTGCCCTGGTGATTTGTACCCTGAGAAAGGCTATGGTAATAGTAAAGAACTAAGACAGGTAATATAATGCAACCAACTAACTGGAACCAATAAACACTGGTCTAAATTCTGGTCTGAACGTCGCCCTTTTCCCTAATGCAAGTCATTAAAGAAGTATTGAAATACTGTAAAGGATAATAAAACATGTGGACCTATCAACTCATGACCAATGTTGAGGTAATGGTTTGTACTGAAAAAAGTGCCACGGTATTTAGTGTAGCTGGTTAAATGTCTTTGTAAAACACACGCTATTATAAATGACTGGTGTGTGACCCGTCATAAACATAGAACAGAACCTGTGGAAATGGATTACCGTGGGGAGAAGAGCAAGAAACAAAAAAAAACAATGGAAATATAAGAAGACAATGAATTCATTAAAAAAACGATTTCAGTTAAACGTATTCAGCTTTACTATCTTTGTGATTACAACCGGAGTTAAAACGTAACTGTCACATTTTCATTGATGAGCAAACACCTCTTGACAATAACACATTTTCTTGGTAAGGAAACAAAATGTAAAAAAGTATGGGATTTGCTCAGAAGACATAATATAAGTGATGAATTGGTGAACTCCAACAGAAATATACGTTTGATATTAAACTTGTATTTAATGGAGTTGTTTAGGCGATTCAAATGTCTTACACATGGGATCGATTTTCTACTTGTATCATGTGGCCTCAACACTAGTGGCCTAATAACTTCACCGTTTCACCGCACTGAAAGAAGAGTAACGGTTTCAGGTTACAAAACAACGAGCAGTCGGCTATTCACAAAGTTTATATAATTATTTCGTTGAAGTTGTCGCTTTCAGACAACCGATTCAATACAGCTCCTGAGGCTGCACATTTCCATACGCCGCGTGTCTGTCATTGGACAACCGCAGCTCAAACTCTACGGTGACTGGCTGTGAAGAATTTCTGTCAAATACTTTTTCAAATAGTTGGACTGGGAAATAACTTCTTCCTACGCGTCGGAGAAGTTTTCAACACTGGTCTAAACTTTGAGCCCTCCCTCTCTCGCTATGTGTCGCCTTCTGTTCGGTTGTTGCATGGAATGGCAGTCAGGTTAGTGATGGAGGTTTGGAGTTCTACAGCACCGGTAGAAAAGTGACTCCATTCACTTAGTTAGGTTGGTTACCGCTAGGATAATAACGGTAAAATAGTAGGATGGAGACGGTTGAGCAGCTTGTCTCGTTTAACCATATCCAAGTCCAACTAAGTGGAGGCTCGCCTTGGGGGTTTACGCTGAAAGGAGGTCTTGAGCACGGAGAACCGCTAATCATCACTAAAGTGAGTCGTGATTTGATTTTCAGAACTCTCCCACGCGATTTCTTCTGGTGGGATACTATTATCCCACCAGAAGTGATAATTTGCTTCTTGGACGATGGGCCTACATCCTTGAAGACAAATGCAATATATAATTGCTAGGGTGCATTTCTGTTTTTTTCTGACTGTTCAGTCTTCATGTCCAGTCTGTACTGCTACATAACTGGGACGTTTGTTGCAATTTCATTGAAGCACGTATATTTGTAGAGTTGGGGGGTATGAACAAACACGATACACTGATTTCTGTCATCACGATAATACATTTAACGAGAAATTCATAACATTAATCGGCTCTAACAGTTATGTTTCAGCATAACTGACCCTTGGAAATGCAATTATTAGGTTTTTAAATGGTTTGACTCAAATGTCCAGTTAGCAATAGCAAACATGAGCAGACGTAACCTATTCAATTTAGAACATTCCTTGGCGAAGGCTACTTGTGGTTATTTTCTTATCGGCTTTGTTGAACAACTTTGTTATCATGGAAAACAATCGTCACCAATTTAGTCACACCTCACAGATATTTAGAAACAAAAGAGATACTATTGTGGTAATCTCTGTAAGATAATATGCTAAGCTCTTACCTTTAGGCAATGCATTCTACCAAATATTTAGTGAATTGTTAACCAAAGTAAATCTGCATCACGCTGGCCTCGCCAGAATGACCGTTTTGTCTTTAGATCAATGTTAGAGATTGTGTGTGCATGTGTGAGACTAAATACACATGCTCAGTAGTTGGCAGACAACCCTGTTGTTTCCACATGCAGTAGCCCTACAGATGACATCCAAATTCCCAATGTTTTGCATTCATTTTTACCCAGGTCTATACAGGTCTTTTATGGTTGAGTACAAATTGTGTGATTGTTTTCTGCGGTGATTTTACCCAAGGTTCAGTGTTAGTGAGTGAAAGGGGCAGTTGTGCTTCAGGTCTCGTTTTTATAATGTAACTTTTTCCTCTGGTTGATACCTCTTGGTTTCACTTTGTGTGAAGTGAGTTCCATGTATCCTCATGTCTGCATGTATTTTGCCAATGATCATTCACGCTTTCTCTCTCTAACTGAATTCTTGTGAAAGATGACCTGGGAAGTTTTAATTCAAATTAATTTAAACACCTTGTGGTGAAGGCTTCTTTTCTTAAATGGAAACACATAGCACACTGCAATGGGAGTCGATTATCAGGACATAAGCAGACCTATGGGAGGGCGGTATAATGATGTGTATATGTAACTTTACTTACCTCTGCCTGTTTGCAATGGATGATTGTGTTTGGTTGTAGAAATGTAGCCACATAGGAACAGATAGGATTGGAATGGAATAGTGTGATGTGTTTGAGAGTCATGGCATGCAGAACATGTTATGTCCATCACGTGTGTAGCATTCACTTATCATTTGGACCAATCAGGTCAAGGCTTATTTTCCTCTGTGTGTGTGTTTGTTCCCACCATCCACACCAACACCCCAGATGTTTCACTGTGCTGAATTCCATTCCAGTCAAAGTGCTGATTTATTTTTCTAAAATGAAAATGTTGAGGGAGGACACATCCTCCAGGGAACACATTCCCAGACTCACCCTTCAGAGTCCCGTGCGTGTGTTCGTAGGTATAAAGGGGAATATAAGGTATAAAGGGGAATCACATAGGGGGGAGGTGAGGGGGAGAGAGCAAATGACCACAGATGGACTACTCCCATTGGTGGACGTTCTCAGAAAGTGGAGCTTGTTGTTATTTCACTGACCATTTGTCCTTACTGATAACACAGATGACCCTTTCCCTCCACTTCCCCTGTGGTATTGTAACAAAGAAGATTGTGTGTCTCTGTCTCTCAATAATAGAATTTCAATTCAATTTAAAAGGGCTTTTGGGGATATGAATTATAACAGTAAATATTACACTCACAAACATTTCAAGATGTTATACTGTACTCCTGTTAGAGGTTAAATGGTGATGTTTGATCAGATGGGAGCAAATTCTGTCTAGACCAGCTAGCTAATACCGATACTAAACCAAAAACTGTGATTTTTGACCATGCTGTGAATTTATTTGCAGAACGTGTGCTCTCAGTGAGTCAGTTTGCCATAGAGTGGGACAAGGTGGCCCGGAAGAACGTGTACAGAGTCTACAGATATGTAGAAAGGGAGCAGATGAGGGGCAAATATGTGAAGTTTTGGAGACATCCGGACTGCTAATTTCAAATACATGCATAAATAGGTCCTGCAGTCAAACTGGCTTGTTAAGTTAATTTATAGACTGTGATAAAATCCTCCCACCTCAGAATTCCCATCTAGAGCAATGACCGCATTAGAAGCACACGCCGACAAGAATATGGGATTTAAACTATTTAAACGGACCATGTAAACAATGCTGAATTCATGCTACATGTCTAGAGGACCAGTTAAAAGTTTGGACACCTTATTTTAGGGTATTTTTTTTGGTTGAGTATTTTTCTCATTGTAGAATAATAGCAAAGACATCAAAACTATTAAATAACAAGTATTCATGTAAGGATTCATGTAGCAGCCAAAAAAGTGTTTAACAGATCAAAATATGTATCATATTCTAGGTTCTTCATGGAAGCCGACCTTTGCCTTGATGACAATTTTGGATACTTTGCAATCGCTCAACAAGCTTAATAAGATAGTCCCTCTGAATTCATTTAAATTAAAGGTGTGCCTTGTTAATTTATGGTATTTCTTTCCCTCTTAATGCATTTGCGCCACAACACAACTGAACCATGAGGTCCTCCAGAAACGAAGGTCCTCATAGAGAAAGGAAGACCCAGAGTTACCTGTGCTGCAGAGGTTAAGTTAATTCAAGTTACCAGCCTCAGAAATTGATAATTAACTGCACCTCCGATTGTACCCAAATTAAATGCTTCACAGACACGTCTCAACATAAACTGTTCAGAGGAGGCTGTGTGAATCAGGCCTTGATTTGTCGAAATGCTGCAATCAAAACCCTACTGAAGGCCACCATTAAGATGAGTTTGGCTTGGGCCAAGACACAAGTAATTGACATTCGACTGATGTCAATAGATTTTTGTTTCCAACCAACATGTGAGAGGCAGCGTGGGTGAACATATGATCTATGCATGTATGGTTCCCACCATGAAAAATGGAGGAGGGAGTGTGATGGTGTGGGAGTGCTTTGCTAGTCATACTATTGTGATTTATTTTTAATTCAAGGCAAACTCAATCAGCATGGCTACCACAAGCATTCTGCACTGATACACAATCCCATTTAGTTTGCGATTAGTAAGACTAGATGACTCAAAACCCACAAGCTGGGTAAAGGCTATTTGACCAAGAAGGAGAGTGATTGAGTGTGCATTCACCCAACCTTATCCCAATTGAGTTTGATATGAGATGGACCGCGGAGTGAAGCAAAAGAAGCCAACAAGTGCTCAACATATGTGGGAACACCTTCAAGATTGTTGGAAAAACATTCCAGATGACTACCTCATGTAGCTGTTTGTGAGAATGCCAGGAGTGGGCTTTGGGCAGCTGAGTGAAAATGGAGGAAAACAAAACTTCAATCCCTTCCAATCCCTACTTCTCTTCCTAACTTCCTCCCTATCTGCTGCTATAGCTTCCTTTCATAACTCAGTATTCCAGGCATTTTCCTCTATCCCCGGGTGAATCTTTTTCTGTGGTTAGAAAAAGATCTCACTCCTTAACCCTCCACCTCCTCCCTCAGCGTCTTCCCTCTCTGCTTTGTCATCTTCTTTCAAAAGAAGGTTGATAATATCCATACCTCATTCACTGAGCCTTGTGGGCCTAATGGTCGCTCAAACGCCAAACTGGTTCACACATTAAATGCTTTTCCACACCCTTACCAGATGATGTACTGCAGATAGTAATGGCTGGCTGCCTAACATTATGCCCTCTTGACCCTATTCCCTACTCCCTTTTCCAGACCTTCTCAGGAGACTTCCCATTCTTCACCTCCCTTATTAACTCATAGATGAGCACTGGTTGTGTCCCTTCGAACGTCAAGATGGTTGAAGTTTCTCCCCTCTTAAAGAAACCAATATTTGAACCCTACAGGCCTGCTGTCTTTCCTTTCCAAGACACCCGAGAGCACTGTCTGCACCCAACTCACCTTATCTCTCTCAGAACGATCTCCTCAATCCTAACCAGTCAGATTTTAAAACGAGCCGCTCCATTGACTGCTCTCATCTATGTAACATAAGCTCTTCTGTTATTTAGATACAGTGTGTCATTTACTGCTGGTTTTCCCTGAGGCACGGTTGTTCTCTCTATACACCAAGTCTCTTGGCTCTGTTTATCTTTACATGCTCTTTCTTTTCACTGTTATGCAGAAGGCATTCAGTATTTTCTTTTCTTCCCCATTCCAACATCCAGGTGACAACAGGCATCTCTGCGTGCCTGGCCGACATCTTCACTTGGGTTGTCAAAGCCTGAGGAAGTTGGCCGACAAGGCTGTGCTGCACTTCATTCGTGAGAAATCTTGTTCTTTGACGACACGCTATCATTCTCTGGCCCTCCTGCTTTTCCCAAGTTCTCCTATGTCACCCTGCTTCTTTACACTGGCTTCCAGTTGATGATCAAATCCGCTTCAAGGCTTTGGTCCTAGACTTTTGTATACAGCAACAGGTTCTCTTCCCTACATTTAGGCAATGCACAAACCCTACATCCACAGCCGGGCTCTTCATTAAGCCACCTCTGGTCTCTTGGCTGTCCCAACCTTTTTGGGGGAGTCCCAGATCCATGTAGTCAAAACTCTTCTTGGTCTTAACACCTGAATGGTTGAACGTGCCTCCATTGGAGGCTTGAATACCAGTCTGTAGCTATCTTTAAAAAACATCTGAAAAAATTCACTTTCAGTGAGTACCTAAAATAGTTCCACTGCCACCACACTTGTCTTTTGTTAACATTTAGTTTTATGTTTATTATGTGTATGGTCTTCTTTCCAGCACTGATCTTTGCCGATAACTTATTCATTAATTAGAAGTGTGCGTGCGTGCGTGTGTGTGTGTGCGTGCGTGCGCACGTGTGTGCGTGTGTATATATTATTTTGCTTTCTCTTAATCCCATCCTTCTGTTTCACTGCCATATCTTTATCCTTCATTCATCTCACACTAATGGCTCTGTTTCTCTCTCTCTTCTTTTTCATCCTGTTCTTTTTTTTCCATAAGATATTTTTGCAAGATTTGGAGTCTTGGCCATTTAAAAATAGAAATGGGTGTTGCACAATTTTGGAACTATTCAAATGTGGATATGTTCTGTAGGAATGAATGAGAATATATGGGAATTAACAGGAATGTAGGGGTTATTTGCATTGTCACCTATATGTGACAGGGTCTGAAATTAACACCCGCCAAGCGCCAAATTCATGTAGATAAGATTTTCATAAATGTTTGTACCCAAGGTTTCCCTCTAATTGTAATCAGAGCAGCGCTGCTAAGTTGTGATGCGCCTTAACAGAAAAAAAAAAATGTTTTAGAGAACAAATTAGGTCTATGAGGTCCATCCACTTAATGTTACACTCTATTTTTCATTTCAAGTTACAGTCATAATTAACAAACAGTTAACGCTGGTAATTAGGTTATATTATTCATAGCCGCTTTACTGTTTGCTGTTTTTACTGTGCGTGCGTGCGCACACTTTGCGCACACTTTGTCCGTTATTAAAATTGCCTTTACCACAGAAGGCGCTGTAAGCAGTCTCAATACCAAGGGGTGTGTGTGTGGAAAAGAAAAAGACAATAAGGTCATTGTAATTCTTTCCCTCTTTTGGTACCACTCTCTTTCTCTGTATCTCTGAAATTGTTCTTCATTTCCCATGGTATAGGAACATTTTGTTGAATTTTGGTCCCATTTTCTCATGTCGCAGTTTCACTGGTATCACAGGAAGCAATAGAAACAAACACGTATACTCACAGCGGTGCTCCTGGTACTGGGTGACCAGGGTGAAACAGTCATGCCTTTCCCTTCCTTCTCTTTAACGGAACAGCGGAACCAATGAGTAGGAACCAATGTTTTTAGAAATATCTGGGATTTGGGGAATTTGCTGTTGAGGGGTGCAAGGGATTTTGTTACACATAGCTTTAGAGGTTTAATCAGATGCTTATGGTTACTCGTTTGTTACCAGTTCAGCTGTTGTCAGACAGAGAAAAAGATCAGAATTATTGTATCTTTTAACCGCAAAGTAAATTTGACTCTGTTGTAGACAACATAATAGCGAAATTTTTCGAGATCTGAGGGGGAGGGGGAAAATGGTGTGTTGCTATTGGATGGAATGTGTGTTTGGCTCATGTGGCTGAGGCCTCCGGAATTGTTGCATGCGATGATAAGTGAAAAATACTATAGCCAGCTGGACACTGCTATGGTCAAGTTGGGATGGGGAAAAAGGGGGAAGGCGAGAGTGAATTAAAGATCCCTGGTGATGACATTAATTTGTCAAAACTTTTTGAAGGGCTTTCATGCGATATGAAACATCTGTTTACATCGCCAAAGCAAGGGTCAAATAAAGCTTGAATTATCAAAAAAACTGGAACTTCTAAGTAGACTTTACACACACGTAAGTTTGACATAGACAGACATTTCACAACTTCACCATAACACTGTTAGCCATCTACAGTGTTTAATGAATGAGACAGGTAAATATGGGTAATGGTTAAGTTTGCAATGTTGTTATCCTCTACGGTCCAATCCGTATGGTCCTTTGCAAACTTGAGCCTGGCTCTTCATTGCTTCTCATTGATATTTTCTAGCTTTGCACAACTTCAGCCCTGCCCCTAGGAGCCTGTTTTGAACTGTTCTCACCATGCACTTCACCCCAGCTGCTGTTTGCCATTCTTTTTGTACGTCACTTGATGTGATCCTGTGGTTGTTGAGTGACATTGGAATGAGTTGACATCTAAGTAGGCCTGCATGAATAGATTTTATAGAAGTGCTTTAGAAACATGCAACACTAATTTGGATAAAGATATCCTGTCTAAAACATTAAAGTAGCCTGTACTCGTAATGTGAATGCCCTTCATACTTTTGTGCAGTTGCCATTAGACTACCTGTCTCAACATTTGAGCAATATTCTTCCAAAAAAAATTAAACATATGCTTTGGAAATTGCTATAGTTTTCTATGAATAACCACAAGCCCTGACCACCACAGTCCTACCACAATTTTGCTGGAGCACGCACATGAAAATCTGATTACTGAAGGATGATGTGTGCCTGTCATCTCATCCACATTCTTTTACATTTGCGATTACAATAATGCTCATTGTCTATTATGCCATTTTGACTATAATTCAATTAATTGTGCAGCCCTACATCCAAATCGGCCAAGCTTGGCTTGGAAGTTTTCTATTTTGTACTTAAGGCAGTGTTTCTATCAATCATGGCCTGTGTGGAATGCTTGCTATCTCTCAAACAAGGATGGGTCTTTATCAAGGCATTAGCTGCCTCGACCAGTTGGGCATCTTTGTGGTATGTTCTGTATTTGATGATTTTCTCTGCAATGCCTTCAAGAATTTCTGACTAGTTTTGGGGGAAAAAGATCATGAAATCTGCATTTCCTCTTTCAAGTTGTCTCTCTGCATTATATTAAAAGTGAAGCCACTCAGACATCTGGCCAAAAACAAGACATTGAGTCTGAAGATTACAGGACAGCATTATTGCTGTATGATGATGAGATGGAATCATCTGTGCCCTGAGGTAGGGCTACTTGAACACAAGACCTGTAGGTCCTACTGGGTGGTATAACTAGGGATCCTGAAATGATGTCCTAACTGGGTAACTATAACGTTCAGAGCACTTTTGTGTATTTGATTCCAAATAGCACAATTGTGTCATTTCAGTCTCTGGGCAATGTGATTGCGTCATTCGTGCATTGTTTGGTACATTCTCAATAAGTTACTTTCTTTCTGTGTAACTGTTTCTAACTGATGTTAAACCCAACCTTAATGTTAATCTTATTAGAAACAAATGTTATTTCAAAAAAAAATTTAACTTAATTTGGTTGTGTAAATTCCACGAATGTCAATATAAATTTATTTGTGTCTGTCTCATGTCACACTCCTGCCTAGCACTTATATTTTGGCTTTTATAAACTTAATCTTTCCTAAGCTGGAGGGGAGGGTTACAGAGAGGGAGGGGATGGTTTTGGTGAAGTGGGAAAGGTCTCCTTTCCCACACATTATCTGGTAATTGGTCATCCATGGCCTGGATTTACTGTGTGAATGTGTGCAATTACTTGGTTTGGCCACTCTTTGAACACACATACATTTACACTCAATTTAATCTTTCTTCATCTAGCTTTTGACCACTAGAACAGATACGCTTGATTTGGTCTGGTGTCCAGCCACCACAATAGATCTTACCAAGACCACATTCACAGACAAGCATTGTCTTTAGAAAGATATGGGATCAATTTAGAACAGTCCCCATTATGGTTAAGGATATGTTAGGTGTATGAATGGGTGATCCTAAGGTAAAACCGCTGTGACATGTAGCAAAGTGAAAACAGTCGAAACCAATCATAT
Organism: Esox niger; assembly: GCA_016801105.1. Classification (NCBI taxonomy): domain Eukaryota; kingdom Metazoa; phylum Chordata; class Actinopteri; order Esociformes; family Esocidae; genus Esox; species Esox niger. The sequence goes on along the minus strand of JACXGJ010002034.1, from coordinate 934 downwards.
TTTTTTTAAGGTATCAACAATTCTTTAAGTTACTCTCTTAGAAAGTAATGTACCTACTTTCCCGTACGGATCAACTGTAGGATTTAAGTAATTTATTGTCTGTCTAACGTTTACCACAACCAATTGCAATCCCAATAAAAATTTGGTTCAGGTGTGCTGCAGGTTTTCTGGGGGTCAGGGATGTACTGCTCTGTTGGATTCAATAAGATTAAATAAGTTACAATCAGTTCTGTCTTGTAAACCAATAATTTAGTTGCCAGATTTTCATTTGGAAGGAGATTTCAGATAAATGATCACAGGACTGTTTTTAATCTTAAACAACCATGTTGGATAACCACAACCCAGTAATGGTAAGAATGTTAAACTAGCTTTTGTCTATGGGACTGTGTCTCAGACCTCTGTGAGATGGGATATGGGCCTGTGTGAAAAGGGAGCTCCTTCCTTACTGTGAGCGATTGGTACAGTTTGGCAGTCACAGAGGCAGATTTAGGTTTAACAGGAACCTCTTCCTAATGTAGTGGAGTTCTTTTTTTGTGTGTGTGTTTGTGTTATGTTTTGTTATGTAGGGGAGTAGAGCATGTTTTAGGATGAAGACAGTGTGGTGCTTGCCTTCATTTGACAATCACTGTATAATCTTAGCTTAAGCACACACATACACACACGTGTGCTGACACAGATACTGAATAAGACTTAAAGAACGTTTATCTTAAGCCTGGGGAATGCCACTATGTGTGTGTGTGTGTGTGTGTGTGTGTGTGTGTGTGTGTGTGTGTGTGTGTGTGTGTGTGTGTGTTTTCACACAGTATAGACCAGCCAAGTGTGGTCTATAGAGGTTCTACTTCCCTGTTGGAGACTGACCGTGTTCGCATTCCAAATGAAGCCACGTTCCTTATAGAGAACAGGTCATAGGTAATGCACTGAGCATGGAATAGGA